>PVKU01010696.1:0-49768 GCA_004027475.1 Anoura caudifer | reverse complement strand
GCCTCCATCTTGGCCGGAAGTCAAGTTATAGCTTTTTATATATTGTGTGACATCATAGATTTATAGCTATTCTTATTCTTTTAAAATTTAATATCAATATCTTTTAATATCTTTACATTTGATATCAGAATAAAAAGTGGATTAACAACAATGTCACAATACTACAGGGTTATTTATCTGTCTATATATTTACCTTATCAGACAGCTTTACACAGGGTGGGGCCAAAGTAGGTTTACAGTTGTGAGCACACAAAACATGGAGTTTGTTCTTGTGTTATTATTTATTAATTATTATATTATTTTCCATGTGAACAACTGTAAACCTACTTTTATCCTGCACTGTTACTATTTAGCATCTCTTTGTTCCTATTTGAAGGAGTTCCTTTAGCATTCATTTAGAGCAGGTGTAGCAGAAACAAACACCCTTAGCTTTTGTTAATCTGAGAAAGTCTTAATGTCACCTTCATTTTTTAGCTTTATTAAGCTAAAATTGACAAATAAGAATTGTATACAGTTAAGGTGTACAACTTGATATTTGATATACATCATGAGATAATCATCCCACTCAAGATAATTAACATATCCATTGTATTACATAGTTGTCATTTTGTGTATGCAATAAAGTATTGTTAGGCATAGCCACATTATTGTATATTAGATCCCCAAAATGTATTCATCCTGGATAAATAGAACTTTACAACCTTTGATCAATATCTTCTCATTTCTCCCTTCACCCTCCACCCCTGGCAACACTATTCTTCTCTCTGCTTCTATGACTTTACCTATTTTATTTTCTATATGCATGAGATCATTCAGTATTTGTATTTCCATGTCTGGCTTATTTCACTTGGCATTATGTCCCCCAGGTTCATCTGTATTGTCACAAATGGGAAGATTGTCTTTTCTTTTTTTAAAGTCTGAATAACATTGATGTTTCTGTGTATGTGTTCATAAATATAGGAAAATATATATGTGTGTATATATATGCACATTATCAACACATGTATAGATTGTCCATTGATATATAATTATTTGTTCATTAAAACATTTGGGGGTAACCTGGAAGATGGCGGCACAGTAGGAGGAGGCAGATTCCACATCCCCCTACACACGGGAGAAAAACCTAGCTGATCTACAGAGGAACAGAGTAGATAGCCAATAGTACCACAGCATATATGAAAATAGGAGATCAAAAACTGTAGCAGACATTGAAAAACCAGACAGTAAGGAGAAGTCTTCAGGACAATAAGAGCCCAGGGATCAGCATGGAGACCAGGGTGGCTGAAGCCCTGGGCTGGTGCTTGTGGGGTCTGCCACAGGGCTCTAGGGAGGTAGCCACTTGCTCCCTGGACAAACAAGGGTTGAGCAGCAATGGGAGAGACCTGGTTGCTTGAAGTTGCAGAGAGAGAAGTTAAGGTCTGAGTGGCATACATGCTGGGGCTGTGAGTACCCACACATCAAGAAAAAAAGAGACAAGACCCAAATAAACACAATCAGAAATGAAAGAGGAGAAATTATGACTGACACCACAGAAATACAAAGGATTGTAGGAAATTACTACAACAAAGTATATGCCAAGAAATTTGAAAACTTAGGTTACATAGACAAATTTCTAGAAAAATAGATTCCAAAACTGAATGAAGAAGAAGCAGAATGCCTGAACAGACCAATAACAGCTGGCAAAATCAAGGCAGTAATCAAAAAACTCCCAACACACAAAAGCCCTGGAGCAGACAGTTTCACTGGAGAATTTTACAAAGCATTTAAGGAAAAGCTAACCCCTATCCTTCACAGACTATTTGAAAAAATCCAAAATGATGGAAGACTCCCAAACTCTTTTTATGAAGTCAGCACCATCCTAATCCTAAAACCAGATAAAACACAACAAAGAAAAAAAACTACAGACCAATATCACTGATGAACATAGACACTAAAATCCTCGAGAAAATATTGGCAAACCACATCCAGCAATACATTAAAAAGATCATACATCATGATCAAATGGAATTTATCATAAAGATGTAAGAATTGTACAATATTCACAAATCAATAAATGTAATACATCACATAAACAAAAGGAAAGATAAAAATCACATGATCATATCAATAGATGCAGAAAAAGCATTTAATAAAGTACAACACCCGTTTATCATAAACACACTCAGCAAAGTGGGAATAGAGGGAGCATACAATAGCCAATTGTTAGAAGCAGCCTAAGTGCCCATTAGTAAATGAGTGGATCAAAAATCTATGGTACAATTTTGCAATGGAATATTACATAGCAGAAAGAAAGAAGGAGCTCCTACCCTTTGTGAAACCATAGATGGAACTGGAGAGCATTATGCTAAGTGAAATAAGCCAGATGGTGAAAGACAAATACTATATGATCTCACCTGTTAGTGGAACCTAATCAACAAAACAAACAAGCAAGCAAATTATAACCAGAGACATTGAAATGAAGAACAAACTGACAGTGATCAGAGGGGAGGTAGGAAGAGATAATGGGGGAAAAAGGAGAAACATTGTCAAGGAACATGTATAAAGGACACATGGACAAAGCCAAAGGGGGAGAGGATTGAGGGTGGGAAGTGGGGATCGCTGAGGTGGGGTTGAGTGGTGGGGAGAAAATGGAGACAACCGTACTTGAACAACAATTAAAAAAAGAAAAATAAAAGAAAATAGAGTGTTTTCAACAAATGGTCTTGTAAAATTTGGACATCCACATTAAAAATAAATAAATCTAGACCCAGACCTTATATCTTTCCCAAAAATTAACTCAAAATGTTTCACCGACCTAATGTAATCTGAGAAAAAACTATAAAACTATTAAAAAGAACATAGGGATTAGTCAAAGAACATGTATGCATAATCCATTGACACAGACAACAGGGTAGTGATGGCCAGAAGGAGTGGAGTAGGCCTGGGTGGAGGTAGGGAATGGGTACATCTGTAAGAGTGTAATCAACAAAAATAAAGTTAATGAAAAGAGAACATAGGAGAAAACTTAGATGACATTGGATATGGCCATGACAATACCCTAGACATGATTCTTGAAAGAAATAATTGCTAAGCTAGATTTCATTAAACTTAAAACTTTTCTTCTGTGAGAACCAATGTCAAGACAATGAGATGATAAGTCACAGACTGGGGAAAATATTTGCAAATAACACATCTGATAAAACACTATTACCTAAAATAGTCAAGGAAATTTTAAAACTTGATAATAAAAACACAAACCTAATAGACATTTCACCAAAGGAGATGTATGATGGCAAATAAATATATAAAGAGATGCTCCATATCATACGTCGTCAGACAAGTGCAAATTAAAACTGAGTTATCACTATATACCTATTAGAATAGGCAAAATCTAGAGCATTGTCAACACCAAATACTGGTGAGTGTGTAGCAAAACAGGAAATTTTTGTTGATGGAGATGCAAAATGGTATGGCAACTTTGGAATACAGTTTTTCTGTTTCTAGCAAAAATAAATGTTCTCTTACCATATGATCCTGTAGTCACACTCTTTGTAGTTTATGCAGAGGAGTTAAAACTTTTGTCCACACATAAACGTGCACACATGTTTATAGCAGATGTATTCATAAATTCCAACATTTGGAAGCAACCAAGATGTCAAGATGTCATTCAGTGGGCGAATTGGTCAATACAATGTGGTACATCTAGACAATGGAATATTATTTAATACTAAAATAAATTAGATAAATTCATGAAAATACATTGATAAACTTTAAATGCATATCATGATGTTTAAAAAAGCCTATCTGAGAAGGCCATATACTATAATATTCCAACTGTATGGCATTCTGGAAAAGGTAAACTATGGAAACAATAAAAAGATTATTGGTTGCTGTGTGTTGGGGGTAGGGAGAACAATAGGTGGAAAGCAGAGGATTTTAGGACAGTGAAAATTCTGTTTATGAAATTAACTGTGGTGATTTTTACTTGTCATTATATGTTTGTCCAAACCCATAGAATGTACAACAAGAGAGAACCACAATGTAAACTATGGACTCTAAATGATTATGATGTGTCTGTGTAGTTCCATCAATTATAACATCAACCACTCTGGTGGGGGTGTAGGTAATGGAGTAGACAATGCACCTGTAAGGGTAAGGGATATATGGGAAATCTTTGTGGCTGAAAGTTTTTTGGAGTTATTGCCATTTTATTATTTATATTTTTTATCTTGTTTTCTTCTTTAAGAAGTCCTTTTACCATTGCTTGTAATACTGGTTGGTTTTGATAAACTCCTTAAGTTTTTTGTTACCTGGGAAGCTCCTTACCTATCCTTCAATTCTAAATAATAGCCTTGCTGGGTAGAATAATCTTGGTTATAGGTTCTCACTTTTCATTGCTTTGAATATTCATGCCAATCCCTTCTGGTCTGAAATGATTTTGTTGAGAAATCAGCTGACAGTCTTCTGGGGGCTCCCTCATAGATAAGTAACTGCTTTTTTTTTTTTTTCTTGCTGCTTCTCCCTTTGTCTCTAACTTTTGGCATTTTAATTATGATGTGTCTTGGTGTGGGCCTCTTTGTGGATTTTGTATTTGGGACTCTGCACTTACTGAGATTGTACATCTATTGCCTTCACCAAGTTAAGGAAATTTTTCATCATTATTTCTCCAAATAAGTTTCCAGTTTCTTGTTCTTTCTCTTCTTCTGGTATTCCTATGATGCAAATATTGCTATCCTTGATATTTTCCCAGGGCTTCTTAAACTAATCTTATTTTTTTGATATTTTTTGTCTTTGGTGTTTAATTGGATGTTTTCTGCTACATTGTCTTCCAAATCATGATTAAATCATCTGCTTTATCTATCCTGGTGTTGATTCCCTCTATTTATTTATTATTTATTTCCTTATTGTATCCATCATTTTTAATGGTTATGCTTATGTTTACTATGTCTTTGTTGAAGTTTTCATTGAGATCACTGAACATGCTTATAACCAGTGTTTTGAACTCTGCATCAGGTAAATTGCTCATCTTCATTTGGTTAAGTTGTTTTTCTAGAGTTTTGTTGTGTTCTTTCATTTGAGAAATGTTTCTTTGTCTCCTCATTTTGGCTTCCTCCCTGTGTTAGTTTCTGTGTATTAGATCTGTGACATCTCCTGGTCTTGGTGGTGTATGGCCTTATGTAATAGGTGTCCTGTGGGGTCCACAGTCTCCCTGGTCACCTGAGCTGGGTGCTCTATGTGTATTCCTTGTGTAGGTTGTGTGTGCCCTCTATTGTAGTTGAGCCTTGATTACTATTGTTAGGTCAATGGGAGAGATCGATCCCCAGGCTGATTGGTTGTGAGGACTGGCTTTGACTACAATGGGGGAGCTATTGGGTAGGGGCTGGACCTACAGAGTAGGAGCTGATTTATTAGGACTCTGGTGCCTGCTGAATCTGTCCCTTGGATGTGTTGTTTGTGGAGGTAGGTGGGTGGTACTCTGGTGTGCTCTGAAGCTGGACCCTGGGTATGTTGATTCTGGGGCTTCCTGTGAGGAGCTCTGGTACAGGCACAGGTCAGACACTGCTAGTGTCTTGGCTGGGGCCACCGGTATGAGCTACAAAGTGATTTGCTGATGGTTTCCAGCTGTGTCCTGGGACAGGCTCAGCTGCGAACTGAGGCCAGCTTCCACTAGTGCTGGGCATGAGGCTGTTTAGCAAGAGGTAGAGGGTATGCCAAGGCCAGATACTGCTTGGTTGGGGTATGTGAACCTTTGGAAGATTTCAGGAAAGTCTGCAGCACAAGTCAAGACAGGCCATTTGTATGGAAAAGCCACTGGAAGTGGCTTGGGTGGGCCTTTTAAGAGGAACTACCTGAGATTCCAGATGCCCTCCATCTCATTCAGCCACCATCCCATCTGTTTTCCACAACCATAAGTTATGGAGGCTTCTTTTCCTGGCACTGGAACTCTGGGCTGCGGTGTCTGGTGTGGGGTAGGATACCTTGTTCTTTGGAGGAAACCTCTGCAGCTGAGATTACCCTTCCACATATTTAGCTGCCACAGGTGGGTGTCATTCTGCATTTCTGTTCTTCCTACCAGTCGTGGCTTCTTCTTTATATCCTTCGTTATAAGAGTCTTGTTCAGCTAGTCTTCAGGCAGTTCTCAATAATGATTGTCTATAGTTGTAACTTCGATGTGGTTGTATAGGAGGAGGAAAGCACAGCATTTTTCTACTCCATCAAGATGACTGGAAGCCTCTAAGTAGCTAACATTTTAAAAAGTAAAACTATGTTCTAGCATGATGTGGTTTCAGGTGTGTAAGTAAAAAAAGGAGACAGCGAACTGAAGCATTCAATCAATGTTAATTCTCAATAAAATTTTACATAGGGTAATTTGTCTTTATGCATAGAAGAGAAACAAAATTAAGAAAGTTTTTAAAGGACTTAAAAATATAATTGAATAACTGCTTTTCTTAATAAAAAAGTATAGCCTATTGAGAAATTAATGACTTTGATAATAGTTGTTTAAATTTTGTTGATTTGCCCAATTATGAAAATACCACCACTAACATATTTATGAAGCACTCTTTCTGGATCAGGTTGTTAGGGCTGCTGGAGGATATAGTTCTACAAACTATTACTTTATTTTAATGACCAGAGAATGTGAAAACTTTTGCATGTTTTAATGCAAGTACCTTGCAGGCCCAGTGTAACCGGCTGCCTATTCATATGCTAATGTCCTTTTTCTTCAATGTAATGAGGGGCATTGGCTCCTTTGTTGTAACCAGATAGTGAGGAAGAACCATCTTGGAATGTAAGGAGAGATGATTAGAATAAAGGCCTGTGATGGCAGAGGTCGCTGTATTTGCTCCTCTTGAGAGAAAAGCTATGCTGTCGTCCTTATTCCTCCACCAGACTCGGTAGTCTGGGTGTATGTTTTAATTCATCCATAATGACGCGGACACTGCTGGCCAGTGTCCACCACAAACTTTAGAGTACAATATTTCAAGAACAAAATGCCCACTTTTCAATAACATTTATGTTTTGATGCAAAACTGAATCTCTCAAATGCATTGGACAAACTTAAAGGGTCACTGCCCTCAGGTATGAATCCATTGATTAAGTGCCTAGTAAGATATAAAAAAGATCAAAATCTACTCTTGATTAATTACATATAATGAATTAACAGGGAATTTTGTATATTTTTAAAAACACAATTTTCAAATTTAACATGGTTATTCTAGAAGTATCAGCAATAATGGATTTAATTAGATATTTTAATTTTTTTCCTTTTCCAAAATATTATACCCTTTATGCTTGTTTGCTTTACCTCTCTGTATATCTGTACTTCTGTGTGTTTGTGTATCTGTCCATCAATGGCCTATTACTCCACTCACTTCCAAAACATTTGTGAGACTACTCAGAACAAATATTTCAGTCAAGAGCTAAGTGCAACTGTAGGCAGCAGTGTAAGACATTTACCAGATTTGAAGCCTTGATGGAAATAACTTTCAGCTCCTGTGAACAGAATTTCTGCATCTCCTTATTCATTTTCTGAAGAGCTAGTGTAAGTAGACATATACTAGATGAAAACATGAATATTTGGTGAATTTAACTGGGGGTAGATGAAGAATTCAAGATTTATTTGCATTTTAAATTGTTCTACCACTTTTCTCAAGGATGAAAGCAGACTGACAAGTAGTTTAAACTCTTCTCTTTAATATTTTGGATAGCTAGTATTATATGAATTAATCACACATTAAAATTAAATAATAAAGCAAAAACTCAGAAAGAACTTCAAAATGACCCATTTCTCCAAACTGCTGCTGCTTTTGGCTGGTGAGCTAATGAAAATTACCAGCTAAAGCAACGTCAGCCTGATAATCAACCTCTAAAATTGTTGGCTTAGCTCATGAAGTTTTCCATGTTTTTACTTCTTCCTGTCCATATATTACTTCTCTGATCTGCACCAGTCCCTTTCACCTTTTGTCCTCTTGGCTTATCCTAGGCAATGCAAAATATCAAGGACCATCACCATCAGGATAAAACATCGTAACAATTATACTGCAAAATGATAGTACAAGACAACTTCAGTGATTGCAATGGATGTCAGAGCAATGGAAACTTTGACTAGGATTGCTAAAGTATTCAAGGTTGTGACACATATCTTCTGACTTATAGTTCTTCTAGCTTATTGTGGAATGTCACCTAACTCAGTAATTTTGTCAGAAAGCATGATGAGCCATGCACTGTAGTATATGTATAACTGTTTCTTGAATTTATTCATTTTAAAAACGCAGACATAATTTGAGCTTTGACTTTTTGCTCATTTATTATAAAATACTACTAGAAAGAATGTACCAGTTTTCTCTCTCACACCCCCAAATGGAGAACAGGCCTGTAATCCAGGCACGTGCCCCAACTGGAAATTAAACCAGCAATGTTTTGGTTCACAGGCTGGTGCTCTTACTGAGCCATACAAGCCAGGGAACAGACTGACAGCTGCCAGAGGAAAGGAGGTAGAGGGAGGAAAGGTGAAAGAAAGGGAAGGGAGTAGTCAGAAAACATGTACGAACGACCCATGGATATCCACAACGGGTTAGGGATGGACTGTGGGAGTTGGAGATGGAGCAGATTGGAGGAAAGCGAAAGGGAAAAATTGGAACAACTGTAATAGAATAAACAAGAATAAAATAAAATAAAATAAAAATAAATAAAACTAATAGATACATGCTGTGGGAATTTGTATATTTCTGGACTGTCTTAAAAAATAAGTCTTTTTAAAAAATGTGTCTCCTCAAATGTATGTGAATTTTCTTTGATTATGGAATAATCCACTTTGCCTTTCTAGAGAAATGAAAATCTTTAGGTTAAATCTTTAGTCTTTTGGTAATCTTCTTCCAGTGAAAGAGCAAGCCATTATATGAACTGTCTCAGCTATAAATACTAAGCCAGATGCAGTTCGGAAGTAACTTGCAAGAAGTTATTGTAACTGAAGAATAGGTCAGCAGCCTCTGTGTTCTTTGAGCTGTAACACATAGTTATTTCCAGTGCTTAGTTTACAAAGATTTTTGTTATATAGTTAAGAGACTCATAGACTACTACTACAAAGAAAGGAAAACAGGACAATTAAATCACTTTATCTTCTCAAATAGTGGTAAAAATTCAATATGTACAGAAACTATGGAAAATGTAGACACTGGATATAACTGAAAACACACTGTGGAATAAAAAGAGCATTTTTTACTACACTACTTTATTATCAACTCTTCATGTTCCTTTTCTCCATATTTGGCTTAATGAAAAAAGACTATGTGGTACATGTGAAACTCACTTTGACATCCTTAGGGAAAATTCAGAAATACAATCATTTTGTAAACTAAGCATGAATCTGCTAGTTTTCAGGATACAATTGTGTAGTCTGACAATATATAAACTATATGTCAATTAAAGTGCATTCATTTATATGCTTGGAGTGAAATAGGTTACATACATATAAACTATATTTTTAAAAATATGTATTTATATTTATGTATAAACAAAAAATATAATTCTGCTTATGGCCATTTAAATTATTATTTTAAGTATGTTTTCTAACATGTTATGTATATATAATTTACTATACATTTTATATATTGTTATGTAGTCTGTACCACACACATATGTTAATATACAATGTGCAGTAAGACAAACCAAAATCCAAGGTTGAGATGTAGAATAATCACAGTCTGTTAATATTCACTTTCCGGCTTAGTAAAAATAAAGTGTGAGATCATGTATAATTAGATTTTAAGATAGAGCAACTTTGTAGCATAATATTTTTAAGCTTATGCTAAAACCATAAAAAATAAACAAAGCAGGAATCAAAAGATGAACTTTGTGTAGTACAGGAGGGAATGTGATGGGAGAAAGTGGGAAATGAGGTTCAGATGTAATCTCATGGGTAAATCATTGACATAAAATGTCAAGCTATGAAATAAGTAGAATAATTCTGTCTCTAAGATAAGTAGCTGTAAAAACTGTGGGTATGAATATTGTCAAATCTTTTTATTTTTCAAATTAATTGCTCCAGCATATATCTCTCAAATTACATCAAGACATCCAGATCTCTATTAAGCTTGCCTTGGGCTTGAATTATCCAAAGAACTCAGAACTCTTCAGTAAAAAAAGGTCAGTCATGCATCCAAATATTAGGTGAAGAGGTAGTTGGAGGGTCAGTTTCACTGTTTCTGCCCCTGACAAAGCTTTATTGAGACCCTGCTGAAAACTCTTCCTGAAAATTCATTTTCCCCTACCAATTTGTTTTACACATTTTACTCATTGAAGTTTGTTTTTAATCAAGAGTGACCTGCTCGGTCGCTGTTCCTAAGTCACACCCACTATAACAAGGTTGATCAAAAAAATGGACCATTTTCTACCATTTTCTGTGTAATTAGAAATGAGTTTACCAAACTTGTGATTACAGAAAACAAATCAATGGTTGCCAAATGGGAGGATGGGTTGGAGGGACAGGTGAAAAAGGTGAAAGGAATTAAGACAGACAAACTGCCAGTAATAAAAACAGTCATGAGGACATGAAGTTCAGCATAGGGAATACAGTTAATGATATCCCACAGTTATTACTATTACATAGTAAAAACTATGTATGGTGTCAGATGGGTGCTAGACTTACTGGGCTGATCACTTCATAAGGTGTATAAATGTCTGATCACAATGTTGCACACATGAAAATAATCTAGTGTTGTATGTCAACTGTAATTGAAAAATAAGTTTAAAAAGTAGTGTTCTCTGCTATACCTTGAATCTGGGATAGTCTTGTCTGTTGCTTTGAACAGTAGAATATGATGGAAATGATGCTATACCAGTTCCGAATCTAAGCCTTAGAAGTCCTTGCACTCCTCATTTTTTTGAGCCCCCCTGCTACCTTTACACAAGCCCAGGCTAGCCAGAAGAATGGAGACATGTCACTCCTTGTCACCAGACTCCACAGAGAGTGAGGGCTCTAAGAGGAGCTAGGCCCCAGTCAACCCGTCAGGGAACCATGAGCAAGCCTAGCTACGATCAACAGAACCACCTAGCTAAACCACATATTCAGGAGGAATAACAAACAATTGTTGTCTTCAGCCTCCAAGCTGGGATGGTTTGGTGCAGAGAAAGCTGACCAATCTTCTACCGCTCATCCGCACAGACTGTCAGAACACTTCTGTGGACTTCAGCTCACCAGTCCAGACTAACCCTTCTTTTCTTCATATCATTTCCCCCCTTCCAGTGGAAAGTAATTTATAAAAAAATTTTTGCTACTATTGAACTACAAAAGGGAAGAAATTAAGGTCTGGGGTCCACTGCTCCCATTTGGCTCTTTTCTTCCCATCTGAATCTGCTGACATTAATAGTAATTGTCATTGCATGCCAACAAGCATTACGCAAAAGAACACAAAGAAGTTTTGGGAGATGATAGATATACTTAGCATCTTGATTATGGTGATAGTATCATGGGTGTATGCATATGTTCAAACCTTTAAAACTATAAATATGTGCATTTTTTCTTTATTTTTATTACGGACACTATCATAGATGCCACCACTTCCCCTGCTTTGCTCACCTTCAACCACCTCCCAGCCCCCCTTCCCTCTGGCCATCACCACAGTGTTTTCTGTGTCTATGAGTTATGCATGTATGTTCTTTGGCTAATCTTTTCCCCATCTTTCATTCAGTTCCTCTTCCCCCCATCCTCTGACAGCTGTCAGTTTATTCCATGCCTGTTTCTATTTTGTTCATCAGTTTATTTTGTTAATTAGATTCCACATATAAGTAAGATCATATAATATTTGTTTTTCTCTGACTGGCTTATTTCACTTAGCATAATAATCTCCAGGTCCATCCATGCTGTCTGTCTCATTCCCACTTCTGAGAATATATCCTAAGAATCCCTAAACACTGATCAGAAAGAATATAAGCACCCCTATGTTCATTGCAGCATTGCAATAACCAAGGTCTGGAAACCACTGAAGTGCCTGTCAGAAGATGAGTGGATAAAAAAGCTATGGTACATTTACCCAATGAAATCCTACATGACTGTAAAAAAAAGAAGAAACTTTTACCTTTTGTGCAATTTTTTTGGTATATCAATTAGAATGTAATAAAGATTTTTTTAAAAATAGTAATGTTATCATAGCCTGCCCTGAGGGAAATAGAAACCACAAAAGTTACATTCGTTAAATTGGATATGTTTCATAGAAATTTTCTGTATATACCTGGACATAATAGTTACAGATATCTTCCCTAGTAAACTGTTAATCTGAAATTGTTCTAACAGAAACAGGAAAATGGAGGTTTTCTGATAGCTCAGAAGAAGTACATTGGATTCAGTTCCTGTTTTATAGTGCCTTAGCCCAAGGTGGCTGTCCACTTGTGTTGGAGATTGAATTCATTTATGTAAAGTGCTCAAAAGAGTCTCCAGAGTATAAATTCTCAATAAATTTCGGATATTATTGTTGTTATTCATTTCTATATAAATTACTTAATTTCTTTAATCTATAAGGTTAGGATTATAATTATATTTCTCCATAGGGCTATTTTAATACTTACAGAGGTAAATGTATGTAAAATGATTAGAAGAGCAAAAAAGATAATTCAGTAAATGTTGGCAATCATTACTATTTTATTATATAAATTGATATTTAAAATATCCATGATTCTCAGAGGTATTTAAAAAGAACATTGTAATTTATGCATTTTATATTTTATTCTTAAAAATTCATCCTAGTAAAAGGTTCTCTCGTTTCATACTTATTTTACTAACTTTTTCTTAAATTTCAAGTTTAGTCATTATCCTATTGGTTTCAAATTACTTATATGAACATATAAACCTAAATTATATCCAATAAAAAAACTCCAGGAAGTCTTTTCTATGTTTATTTCAATAGCACTTTAGCCAAACATCTACTCTACTATTTTTAGGTGATAAATAATCACAATGATGATTTTTTTCATTTCAGGATACTTTATAGCTTGTAAAGCACTTTCACCTGCATTATCCCATTTTAGAAATATCATTTCCCACAATTTCAATGAAGAAAAACTAAGTTATAAAAATGAAATAAGTTGCCTAATACATTGAGTAAATGCCAGATTCAAGATTTGATTTATGGTCTTTAGACCTCAGGTCCCAAGTTCTTTTCACACTATAACATTTTCCCTCATAATCAGCAAAATTAACATTTAAAAGACTGTTGATATTTCAAGTTATTCATTTACTGGCAATTAAACAACCTAAAAATGTCATTAAAAGTAAAATAAGAAATTATACTGTAACAAGCAGAGTGAACTAATTAATCCAACTTAAATCTAATGCAGTATGCTAGTCATTAATGAATAAGCTTTGACTAGTATCACATCAATTTAAATCATATTTATGCATGAAAAAGAGGACACTTTTTTTACTGACTACTTTTTCTTTCCCATTGTCTCAGCAGGTTAGTTGAAAATAGTTTGCCTAAAAATATAATGGTATATTTATGACGATAAGAGATATTTTCTCTATTTGAGTAAGTACTAAGGGATGGAAGAATCCATCCATCCATCCAACCATTTGTGTGATTTAATATATAATTTCTAATGGTTCATTGTATGAACATGGCACAGACTTGGAGCTAGAGAATATTACATATTTTTTTGTGAAATTTGCCTAATTAGAAATTCAGTCTTAAGTTCAACATATTTGGGAACCCAGAGTTATAGACAGATGTGGAAAACATAATATGGTAAAAAGGACTTCAACATCGGACAAAATTCAATATGAATCCTAGATCTGCACCAAGAGAATGGTCTCGGGCAAGTGACTTCATTTCTCTGAGTCCCATCTTTTCCACATGTAAAATGAGAGAATTAATTAACACATTCTAAATCTACAGACACATGCAGCAAGGATGCATGCATAAAGTTAGTTACAAAACTCAGGCCCTTCACGCACACTGTCATCTTGATCAACCATAACAATCATGATTATCATCTGCTAAGACTAGATCTCTCCCTTCCATTGTTATGGAAGGAAAAATTGAGCTGCATTTTCATTTGAATTGAATTACTTTATTTATTAATAGAAATTAAGGACTGCTTAAAGTTTAGACAAAAGAAATATTTTCTCATGAGAGGAATATAAATCAATATTTTTGAACACTTAACTATGTGTCAGGCATGTCAAGAGCTCCATGCTTACTGTGTCATCTGGGAGTAATGTTGCCACACAGTTATATAATAGCTAATATGATTTTTGAAATATAAGGAAACTCAGATTAATTTGTTGAAGATTTTAAACCTAGTTAAATATATACTCAGTACTAGGATTTAAGGTCGAATGACTCATTATTTTGTAATCATACCTTATATTTAAACATTTGTAAGGTGGTATCTATATGAAATAAAATGACAGACCAATGTAAAATATGTAATAAAAACTGAATTTGAAATAATTTGTTGACCACTTTATAGCATATGAGAAAATAATGAAAAGCATGACTTTGAAATTCATTTATACTAAGAATGAAAATGAATTCATAGAAATAATTTTTACCCACAGGAAAAAATGAATGCCATATTAGTACAGTATATGCAAAATCAATGTACAGGACTATTGGTGTGTAGATCCTATAAGGATCAAAGATTTTAGAAAAAAATGCTTGAGTATATCAAGAGAATAAAGTCATGACTTAATGGTAGGTGTGAGAAAGGCTATGATTCAAATGTCATACAAATTTTACGAACCCCCCCAAAACTGACTATGTAATTCTGAATAACCTAAGTGAGAAAAAATTGGAAAATGGAAAATATCCAAAGAAATGGTACATTTGAACAATTAACTCTATGCAGATTTCAGATTGGAGAAAGGCAGCAAACTGTATATTTAAAATGAACATCATATAACAAGGACAATGTTAACAAGCCAACGTGGTGAAAATGTATTGAAAATATCACTGATATGAAAGCCTTAAATTTTTATAGGATTATTATTTTAGGAGCTAAAGGTAATTATAAAGGGACTTTTGTTTGTTCCTTTAAGAGTGTTTTTAGAGAATAAAAACAATAAAAGCTTTTCATAAGTAGACTCCATGGTAAGTAACTTTTTTTAAATATCCAAACTGGAGAAATTTTTGCCCAACCCTTTAAAAATGTAAGATACCATTCTTAACTCAAGAATTGTAAATGTTCTTGGGTAATAAGATGACAAAGGTGAAACTTTTCTACTCCGTCATTTCGCAGCTTGCCAGTTGTGCTACCTCAGAGGAGTTATTTACCCTTTTTGAACCTTAGTTTTTTCATCTTTATAATGAAAATGAAAATAGTTCCTAGCACATGGCATTATTGTGAGATTTAAATAAGTTAATACTTTCAAAACATGAGGACCAAGTGGTGCATAATGGCATTTAGTACTTTATATTTCTATTATGCTGCTCTTTGGTGTGCTAATAAACTATTCGTAGCCAGGCAGGTGAGAAGGATGCTTGATTTGTAGTGTTTGCCAATGTCTATGGTGTAAATATTCCCATAATGTCTACTCTCCTCTACTGTGAAGTCACTGATGTCACCAGGTAGAAATGCACAATAGCTTTTCACTATATAGTATTTCCATCTTATAAATATTGATCACCTCAAGGGCAAGTTGATAGTAAAGTGCAGTAAAGTAATTAGGAAATGATGTGTTTTAAGTATTTTTTTAATGTTTATTTATTTATTTTAGCAAAAAGAAGGAAGGGACAGAGGGAGAGAGAGATTACTTGGGCAATGGACTACAAAAATAGGTATTCAGTGTGTGCTGCAGTGAAAGCTTACGGAGTTAGAAGTCCTAGGAGAGCAGTGCCACCCCACCGACAGCGTCTGCTGCATCTGACGTGCGTTTGGCCCTCCACAGAGTAGGGTTAATGAATCAGAATTACTTGTACATGTAGGGCCTGTTGGGATTAGAAATGATATTTTTGAAGACATCTCTATCTGTAATATAGTATTACATATCTTAATATATAAATTTGGCTTTTTCATACTTTGTAATATTTATATAGTAAGTATATTATTATTATTAATTATTAACAAAGAAAAGTAAAGCTATACAGCATTTAACTCAAAGCATTTTATAATAGAAACAGAATTAATTAGTTAACATTATGAGGATAAGGCATAACCTGACTCATTTACAGTTGGATCCAAGTTTTCAGCTCTTTCTCCCTCCAGCCACCTGTAACTATGAAATGGTTCCATGCTATCCTAATTCCTACAGATTTCCTTCTTTCTGCTAAATAGGATGATCACATTTTCCCAGTTTTTGTGATGTCACCTTGACGGCAAGGAAGTGTATTGTACATTTGATTTGTGTAAAACTTGCAGAAGATTTCGATTGTGCCAAGGTGGGTAATGTGCTCATTCATGAATCACTGTAGCTTTGGAAAGGGAATATTCACATTGACCAGGACAGTATAGATCATATTTTCCCAAGTGGAGTGGGAGCAGTTGGCTAAAATTTCCAGTTCAAGAGACAAGAAGAACTTATTTCTTAAAGAAAGGTAGATTGGACAGTAAATAACATGTCTACTGTAATTGTGAAGTGAAGGTGAAAGGTAAATTTGTAGCTGGAGGGAAATATAAGGCTGAAGGAAATCACATGAAAGAAAATGTTATGTGTAAGATTTGTGAATTACCTAAAGCCAAGAGAAACTATAAATAGAGTTGATGGAAAGATTGGATTCAAAATGATCTCAATAGTCAGAAATGTGAAGCATAAGACAAGATGTAATTTCACAGCAGCAAATATAAATTTCTACGGTTAGGTTCTAACACTTGGTTTTATGTAAATAAAAAGTAGAAAAACAAGATTTATAGCAGTTCGGCTGAAAAATAAAAATGTGAAGTTTTATTTAGCTTCAAGTTCAATGGGAACTGACATATGACACTTGGTAAGAAAGGTAATCCAATTTTAGGCTGTTGCATGACTCTGAACAAAGGAAATTATAGTCTCCTAGTGCTCTGTGCTGATCATATTAAACCCAAATTATTGCTTCCAGTTTTGGGTTCCATACTTTGAGAGTGACACTAACAAACTCAAGGGAAATCCTGAGTGAAATGAATGAAATAGAATAATATCATCTCAAAAACAACAGAACAAACTGGGTACATTTTTATCATGGAAGAGATGTTTCTGAGGTATACGATAGCCTTCTTCACCTATTTTCAGACATTTTTATGGAAAAGGAAGGTAATTAATCTTGAGGTTTGGAAGAACAGGTCTGTCCTAATGGAACAGAGCAGAACTATACTAATAGATGGCAAAATTCTGTCTCACTAAGAGTGTGACATTTCTAACTGAAATGACTGTGACTCAAAGTAGTGTGTGTCTTTCATTGAAAATGTTAAGCTATAAATTAGCATGGTGGAGTGAGAGAGGAAAACAAATAGTAAGGAATTACAAGTAGGAATTTTTAGACACTGGTCCTCACAAAAACACTGCAAAAATATTTAAAATACATGCATCAATTATCTATAATTTTTTTAATTTTAATTTTTTAATTTTATTTTAATTTTTGTTCAAGTATAGTTTTCTGTCTTTTACTCCCATCCCAGCCAACCCACTGAGCCCTCCCCACCTCCCTCCCATTTCCAACATCCCTTGTTTTTATCCATGTGTCCTTTATACTTGTTCCTGTAAACTCTTCCCCTTTCCCACTGAAATTCCCTCCCCTCTCCCATCTGGACACTATAAGCCTGTTCTCTATTTCAGTGTCTTTGGTTATATTTTGCTCATTTGTTTGTTTTGTTGTTTAGGTTTCCTGTTAAAGGTGAGATCATATGGCATTTGTGTTTCACTGCCTGGCTACTATCTATGAATTTTAATTGCTTTCTGCAATTTTATGTCATGCTGCCTTAATATCTAATTTTTCTATTTGATTTTAATATCTTTATTATAATTGCCATATAATAAACTGCATATAAAATGTATAATTTTATGTTTTGATGTGCACGTTTATCTGTGAAATCATTATTACAATCAGTATAGTGAAAATATCAGCCACCTCTAAATATTTTCTCACTACTCTTTGAAATTTCTCCTTCCCAAAACCCTCACTCCAACTGCCTGAATCCCTTGGCAAATACTGATTTCTTTTCTTATTACAACTAGTTTGTATTGGTTTTTAAAATTTTATATGAACGTAGTCATAGAGTCTGTACTATTTTTTCTAGCTTCTTTCATTCAGCATAATTATTTTGTGGTTTATTTATTAATGTGTTTATCAATATTAATCATTTTATTGCTGAATAGCATTCCACCATGTAGATACTACATAATTCTAACTTATTAAGGATCATTTGGGTTGCTTTCAGTTTGGGCCTGTATCAGTTTAGTATAGACATATGTTTTCATGTCTTTTGTGTAAAATTAAGAGTAAAAATCCAGACCGTATGGTAGGTATATGTTAAATATTTTCAGAAATTCTCAAACTTTTTTTCCAAAAGTGTGGCACCATTTTAAATTGCTAACAGAAGTACGTGAGGGTTCCAGTAACTACACATTCCTGTCAGTTAGCTTTAGGCATTCTATTGGGTGTATAGAGGTATCACATGTGGTTTTAGCTCACATTTTCATAATTACTAATCCTGTGAAGCATTTTCTCCTGAGCTTATATACCACCCATTTGTCTTCTTTGTTTTGTCTGTCTAAATCGTTGCCCATTTCCTAAAAATTAGTGTGTTGGCATCCTATTATTTCACATTCTAGACACAAGTTCTCTATCAGATATATGCAAAAAATTTCTCCCCATCTGTGGTTTGTCTTTTCACTCTGTTAGCAATATTTTTCAGAAAGTAGAGTTTTTAGTTTTGATGAACTCCACTTACCAAGTTGTTTTTTGAATCCTACTTTTAATAGATCATGCTAGGGAAATTTTAAATATTCATAAAGATTTTCCTCAATAGTTATTTAAGAAAACATAGTTTTAGATTTTACATTTACTCTGTGATCGATTTTGTGTAATGTTTTTATTGTGTAATGTGTTTAAAGTACACAGGATGGCTCTAAATCCTTTTTTATTTTATAAATCTATAAGTAATTGTTCCAGCATCATTTATTGAGAGATCATTCCCTTTTCTACTGCAATAACTTTACATCTTTGACTTATAGGAAATCAATTGTCCTTGTAGTCTGTTACAAGGATGTATTTGCCTCTCATCATGCCAGCTCTACACTGTCCTTAGAACTAGCTTCACAGTAAGTGTTCAAATCATTGTAGTGCTAGGATTTCAACATCACTTTTCTTATTCAAAGTAGCTTTAACAATTCTATACCTTTTGCACTTTCATATGCAATTTTAGAATCGGTTTGTCAATTTTTACTAAGTCCCACAGAAATTTTAAGCAGAATTGTGTTGATTCTACAGATGAAATTTTGCTAAAATTGGCATCTTAATATTGAGTCTTTCAACTCATGAAGTCACTATATCTCTTGCTGTTTTTGCACCTTTAATTTCCCTTAGCAATGTTTTGTAGTTTTTGTGTGTCCTTCACATACTTTGTTCTATCGAATATTTATCTTTAATTATTTTCTATTTTTGGTGCTATTGTAAATGCACTTTTTTAAAATTTCAGTTTCCAATTTTGCAACTCCTATAAAGAAATACAATTTATGTTTGTATTCTCTCCTGTAGTTTCCATTAGATTTCCTATGTACATACATATGAGCATGTACATGAACATAAATAAGCCTATGGAAAGAACCAGCTTTAGAGGGTAACAACTCTCAACTCCTCTCAGTGTGCAGGAGCTTCATCTCAAACATGTCAAAGAAAAAAAAGAAAATAACACTGCAGACAAATTTGAAAAGGGTTACTGCAGTAAACATTCTAAAGTGAATAAATTTTAAGTTTTATTTTAAACTGCTTCATAGAGGAAGATAACAAACACAAGAAAAAACAAACAAGAAGAAAAATGCAAACTACCAGCAATCATTAAAATGAGGATATAAGTGTCCTATATTTTCCATGGAGTGTGGAAACCTCCAATTCTAAATTTCATGTGGGATTTTTGGAGGAAGAAGAAAAGGCCATTACCAACAACAAATGTTAAAGTGTTACATCAAAATTCCTTAGTAAGATAGAATATACAAATATGTAGCAAACATATTATTCTATAACCAAATTATCATCCAAACTGTCTCTTTAATTTCAAGGCCTGGTTAAGAAAAAATCCTTTAGAATAAACAAATGAAACAATTTCAGAAAAATGAACAAAAGCAGATGAATTTTGTTATTTTTACTCTTTTTGAGCCATGTTGCCCAAATGATTATTAACACGATTAAATAATATTGCTCCCAAATTTTATTTTTCCTACTTTTTTCAATTATTTTGATCTTCATGAAATGCTATTACCTCATTTGCCTTTAAAACTCTTGACCTCTTAATCTTTTATTCTTTTCTTTAAACTTCCCCAATTGGGAGTACTAGATACATCAATGTGTTGATTGATAAATAAACAGTTAAAATGTATTGATTGATAAATCAACAGTTAAAATGGAACAGAAATTAATTCCAGTAGTATAAGCTTGATAGTTCAGAAAGTTACCTCTTGCATTTACTTGAATAATCTATAGAAAATTTTATTTCCCTTTTATTTCTAAGAAGAAAATGTATTTTATTTTTATATACTGTGGGTACAGAAATCTAAGTCACAACTCAAATTTTGTCTCCTGAAGGAAGCACAATATAATCTCAACATTAAAAACAAAACAAAACAAAACAAAACAAAAACAACCATAGTGGTGATATTCTCCAGCACTGGTCACAAGGTCCTTGAGGCCAAATGTTACATTTGGTTTTATCCCACTTCAGTGCCTAACACAGTTCTCTTCTTGAGAAGTGCTGAGTTTCTGTTTACTGATGATGTATGTTATGATTAAATCACATGAATTGAGTAAATAGTGTAGTTGAGTGAGAAATTATATGGTTGGCTCCATTCCTTAAGCTTCTGTATGTAAAGTGGTAGACAAATAATAGAAATCAAATAATTTTGATGTTCTTTTAATAATAAGTAAAACAGTAATATTTTGGCTTCAGAGTAAATGACCATATAGTACAGTGACTACTTCCTTGCCTGGCTCATCTAGAACGTTAGTTTTACTTCCTACTCCACTGTGTCTATTAACAGTGACAATTGTATTGGCTATGGTTCTTTACTTTAAAAATGCTTCCCTTTTTAACATTCATTAGGTTATTAACCTAAATCTTAAACATATAACATTGTCATCTAGCAAAAAATAAATGATTATCTCAAGGTTTAATAACATAAAAGTTAGTGTTTACATGGTAGTATACCAATAAATCAATAAACATGTCAATTAATTAATTAACCTGAGTCGCAAAAAAATTGCTTCACATTCTGTGGTTCATGCAGCTTGTTAGGGGTAGAGATGGAAAGATAACAAAAAATTGCATTTTATTGTTTAAAAACAGTATTCAAATATATTACATACATTTTCTGTATATCAATTAATTTTTTTTGCAAAATTATCTGCAAGGTAAATGTTATTCTCCATTTTAAGATGAGGAAGCAGGATTGCAGGAGTTAAATGATTTGGGAAAGTACACACAGCTAGTAAATGTTATAAATCTTATAGCTGACATTAGAGCTAGGTAGTCATATTCCAAGTTCTCTCCACTTGCCATTTAACTTATCTCAGACTCAATATACTCATATGTAAAATAAGGAGACTGGATCAGATCATCCTTTAACTCATGCCAATTCACAGACTCTGTAAGAGGAAAATGAAAGGCCTAGTTTTACAGTATTGTTTATGTGACATTAGCATGATAATTAAAACAGCAAATACCTTGCCCATCTGTCTCCTTGTAACATCACCAACATTAAACATTTTATCTGTATAAGCTTTACTCATTCAAGTAAGAAAAAAATTAAACAATTATTGTATCTTAAAGAAAATTACAACATTCATTTCTAATTTAAAAAAATGATGCTGGTATACTCTTTTACTTAACTAGAAAAATCTACCTCCTTTTCTCATTAGCCTGACACATATTTCTTTTATGAATTCAATATGAGCTTCATAGAACAATGCATTTTATAATAACTAATTTACAACCTGTCTTCTCAGTTTTCAAGTGGAATTTTTCTAACTGTAAGAAGAGTTTCATATTAACATATATAGTAGGATATGACCCATGTTTTTGTGCCTTGATATTGAATTATAACTCTACAATTCATGGTTAACTATTTGCACTTCCATATTTGAATACTGTGTACTTAAAGTATGCTAATAAAGCATGGAGATGCAAATATATCTAAATTAACTTTTGTGTTATAATATAGTATTTTCTTTGATGTGATATTTTTATTCTAATATAATGAATTAAAGTGTGAAACTGGGAAATGAAAATGATGAAAAATGCGCATACAATTTCTTTGGATACTTTTGTAGGGAAGCTTAGAAGGAATGGCTTATAGGTGTTATTGACCTAGCAGCAAGACCGAGGAGCTTCCACTCAAATCCTGCCACTATCTGATGTAGGATGCCTCAAATTTCTCTTAAGAGTATTTTCATTAAGCTTTATTTTCTAAGTCTAGAATTTAACAATAGTTTAGAAATGTTTATTGAATCAGTTATTTATACTTCATTGCGAATACATTCCTAATACTATTTCAGGGCTTTCATTTAACATTTATCTTTATTGAATCAATACCACCTTATGGCCAGACACCATCCTAAACAAAAGGAGCTGCACTCACAAGGTCCCTTCACTCACGAAGGATACGGAGTGAGGCCATGGCTAACATAGGTAGGTGAGACAGAGCCTCTCTGAGACAGTGAAATTGGACTGAAAATTGAAATCAGAGATGTCTGAATAAGAGAATTCCAGGTGCAAAGAACAGTAAGTGTAAAAACACTGAAATAAAAATAAGCTTAGCACATTCAAGGAATAGAAAGCCAGTGTGGCTGGTACATAAAGAGGTTTAGAAGATATATTAAATATTAAATAGATATTCAAGAGCTAGATATTCAGGACATTATGACCCATGGTTAAGAGTCTGGATTTTATTCTAAATATAAGACAATGTTTTGAAGTAACAGAGGGATTTGATTAAAGTTTTTCTTTAAAAAGATTATTCTGTCTGTTCTTTTAAGGATGGATTGTACAGGGCAAGTATGCAGTGGTGTAAGTTTAAGGTGGAAATTTCAGATCCATCTATCTATCTGCTTATTTATGATGGAACAAGGGGTTGTCAGTGGCAAAAAAGAACATATATAGTTAAGATACATTTTGGAAATCAAGTCAGGATTTGGAAATCCCTGATTAATTGAATTCAGGGAAAGAGGAAGTATAATCAAAAGTCTACACTTGGGTTTTTTACCTGCTCTTCTAAATAGTTTCATTTACCATGATGGGGAAGACCAGCAGCTTCTTACAAGTTTGGGATATCAAAGTGCTAAATCAAGTGTCTTATGTTCCAAATGTTAAACTTGTGGTGACTATTGTTCAAATTAGATGTGTAGAAGAGAGGTGGGTATTTGAGTCTGAACCTCAAAGTAGGTGTAGAGATGGAGGTAGATAATTGAGTCAGCTAAACATGGATAATATTTACATCCACGATCACATGGAAATAACATAGGTACAGAAAAAGTTAAAAACAAACTGTTAAACTTTAAATGCAGTCTAACAGAAGGATTCAGAAAGGGCAATTGTTGAAGTTCCAGCGACATTCAAGGAAAATCAAGGCCATACTTTGTGAAATCGGAGAGGGCAAATTGTTCAAGAAAGGAGTGGCCATGTGTGTTGAGATGTTGAATAACAAGGACAAGGAAGTGACCAGTGAGTTAGCCAACATGATGGCTGATGATAGGGAGGAAAGTATATTTTAAGAAGAACGGATCTGATAAAAGAGGGTGGGGCAGAATGTTGTAAGAACTGGATGTGCATGGGCACAGAGCAGCGAGGCTAAGTGTGCTAAAGAAGAAATTTTTCTACTTTATATATCAGTGCTTATAAAACAAGTAAAAACATTTTCCATTATACATGGCTAGCTTACTTCTTTTGTGTATTTTTCCATTATATACCAATGATTTTTATGACACAATAATTAATTTGTCATCCTAATTCTTTAAAAAGTAAAAGATTTCCAGTAGTGTTTACCAACGGAATGCTATCTTCGTCAGGTTCAAGGGTTTCTGTTCTAGTTTAACTGTTTGCATAATGATCCACTTTGAAATTATTATCTGTATTTCTATTAACAAAAGTGTAAAAGGTAAGTAATGAATGACAGAATTATAACATTAGTAATTTAAAATTTGGTGATCAATGACTCTAGTATATTTTTTGGTGGAAGAGTTATGGTAAATATTGGAAAGAATTCTCAGTTACCATTTATTATCCACTGATGCCAAAACTGAGCACAAATAACACATTATATATGATTAGCTCAATGTATGTAGCTTGAAGCTATGCATATTACATCTTCAAATTTTTCTCTTGTGAAAAAATAAGAGTGCAATCAACTATTATTTTATTTGTCATTCTTAAAAAGTAATAGGAAAGAAAGATACAAAAAGTATCATCAGTTTTTAGCATAAAGAAAGACAAATCTCAAAATTCATTATAGATTTTATTTTTTTAATTTAATAGCTTGTATGCTAAAACTTTTTAAAACTTTTTTTAAAAAAGATATTATTTATTTAGTTTTAGACACAGGGAAAGAAAGGGAGAAAGAAAGGGAGAGAAACATCAAAGTATGGTTTCTTCTCATGCACCTCCTACTGGGGAAGTGGCCTGCAACCAGGCATATACCCTGACTGGGAATCGAACTAGCGACCCTTCAGTTCACAGGCCAGTGCTCAATCCACTGAGCTACACCAGCCAGTGCATAACTTTTCAGTGATTATATAGCATCTCAAACAGGTGACCAAAAGATGACCTGTTTAATGGATATATGTATAAATAAATAAATAAATAAATATACATACATGATAAAGAAAACATTTTTATAATAAAGTGAAACATGTAACCTTAGAATTTTATCAAACACATATTTATTTATGTTGTTTATTTTGAATTTAGAAGTTATATAATATATTGCTGTATTTGTCTTGCTAATATTTCGTTGAGGATTTTAGCATCAATGTTCATCAGAGATCCTGACCTGTAATATTCTTTCTTTCTAGTGTCTTTATCTGGTTTTGGAATTAAGATAATGCTGGATTTGTAAGATGAGTTGATCAAGTGGCATTTATTCTGGGAATGCAGGGTTGATAAAACATTTGTAAATCAATAGACTGTGATACACCACATAAACAAAAGGAAGCATAAGAGCCACATGATCATATCAATGGATGCAGAAAAATTATTTAATAAAATCCAGTACCCATTTATAATACAAACTCCTAGCAAAGTGGGCATAGAGGGAACACACCCCAACATGGTTAAAGCCATATATGACAGACCCACTGCCAGCATCATATTCAGTGGGTAAAAACTACAAGCATTTTCCTTAAGATCAGGAACAGGACAAGGATGTTCACTTTCACCTCTCTCATGCAACATAGTCCTGGAAGTCCTAGCCACAGCAATCAGACAAGAAGAAATAAAAGGTATCCTTATTGGAAAGGAAATAGTAAAACTGTCTTTATCCAAAAATGATATGATACTGTACATAGAAAAGCCCAAAAATTCCACCAAGAAACTACGAGAACTGATAAATGCATTCAGCAAAGCAGCAGGATACAAAATTAATATCCAGAAATTAGTTGCATTTTTATATGGCAATAACAAACGAATAGAAAGAGAAATTAAGAAAACAATCCCACTCACAATTGTTTCAAAAAGAATAAAATACAGAGGAATAAACCTAATCAAGTATATAAAAGAAGTGTACTCAGAAAATTATAAAGCACAGAAGAAAGACACCGAAGAAGATAAAAATAAGTGGAAGCACATACTGTGTTCATGAATAGGAAAAAAATTAACATCATTAAAATGTCCACATTACCCAAAGCAATCTATAAAGTCAACACAATTCCTAGCAAGATACCAATGACATATTTCACAGAATTAAACAAATATTTCAAATATTTATATGGAACCACAAAAGGCCCTGAATAGCAACAGCGAACCTGAGAAAGAAGATCAAAGTTGGAGGAATCATGTTACTTAATATGAAACTTACTATGAGGCCACAATAACCCAAATAGCATGGTATTGACATAAAAAACAGACACATAGATCAATGGCACAGAATAGAGAGTCCAGAAATAAACTCACACCTTTACAGTTGGCTGATACTCCACACAGGAAGCAAGCATATGCAATGAGCTAAAGATAGTTCATTCAACAAATGGTGCTGGGAAAATTGGACAGATGCATGCAGAAAAATGAAACTAGACCACCTTCTTACAACATGCACAAGAATAAATTCAAAATGGATCAAAGACTTAAATGTTAGACCTCAAACTATAACAATCCTAGAAGAAAACATAGGCGGTAAGATCTTGTACATTGCTCATAGCAATATTTTTTTTTACAATTTTACTTTTTTACTTTTAGAGAGAAGGGAGCAAGAAAGAGAGGGAAACATCAGTGTGTGGTTGCCTCTGGCGCACCCCAACTGGGGACTTGACCTGCAACCCAGGCTTGTGCCCTGACTGGGAATCAAACCAGCAACACTTTGGTTCACAGGCTGGCACTCAGTCCACTGAGCCACACCAGCTGGGCATGCTTGTAGCAGTATTTTATGGGATATATCTCCCCAGGTAAGGGCAACAAAAGAAAAAATAATAAGTAATTGGGACTACATCAAACTAAACAGCTTTTGCACCGCAAAAGAATTCATCAACAAAATAAAAAGAAAACCCACAGAATGGGAGAACATATTTACTAATACATCTGATAAAGGGTCAATATCCAAAATTTAAAAGTACTTACAAAACTCGACATAAAAACTGACAGCCCAGTTAAAGAATGGGCAAAGGACCTGAATGGACTCTTCTCCAAAGAGGACATAACGATGGTCAATAGACATATGAAGAGATGTTCAACGTCACTAATCTTCAAAGAAGTGCAAATTAAAACCACAATGAGATACCATCCCACACATGTCAGAATGACTATCATCAATAAATCAACAGAAAACAAGTGCTGGAGAGGATGTGGAGAAAAGGGAACCCTTTTGCACTGTTGGTGGGAATGCAAACTGCTGCAGCCACTGTGGAAAGCTATATGGAGATAGCTCAAAAAATTAAAAATGGATCTGCCTTTTGACTCAGCAATTACACTTCTGGAAATATATCTGAAGGAATGTAAAACATTAATTCAAAAGAACATAAGCACCCAATGTTCATTGCAGCATTATTTACAGTCACCAAGATACGGAAGCAACCCAAGTGTCCATCAACAGATGAGTGGATAAAACAACTATGGGACATTTACCCAATGGAATACTACTCAGTTGTAAAAAAGAAGAAGACTTTATCCTATGTAACAGTATAGATGGACCTGTAGAACATTATGCTAAGTGAAATAAGCCAGTCAGAAAAAGACAAATATATGATTTCACTCATATATAGAATCTAATAAAGAAACTGAACTAACAAGGAAATGGGGACAGACTCATAGATGGAGAGCAGATGAGAGCTAGTGGGTGGAGGAGTTAAGCAAAAAGGAAAACAGACTCATAGACATGGACAGAAGTGTGGTGATTACTGGGGGGAGGGACATGTAGGGGGACTAAAGAGTAATGGAAAACAACAAAATAAAGATTAAATAAAATAGAAAAAACCCACAAAAATTATATGATAAAGTTCTTTATCCTTTTATAGCTGAAAATATTATATATAAGAATAAACTTATTTAAAAACATAAATTTGAGCTGGGGATTTAAAAATAATAATTGTGGAAATAGTTATCAGATACTATACTATATACCATTTTTCTTTCTGCATGTTGGATAGTGTGATGAAAATATTTAATTTATAGGCAAAAAATATAACTCAAGAAGAAGAAGGATTCAAGTTAACTTAGGTAATTATATGTTTAATGTAATCGCAGTACTTAAAGTTTAATTCATTTATTAGTTTGAATATGTTTTTAAAAGAGAAAATTAACAACTGATATAATACCAACCTAAGGTAATAGGACCAAAGTACTGTTAATAAAGAAATGATAAAAGTTACTGTTTCATAACTGATGTGCAAATATAGTTTTTCATGCTCATACTTTTCTGGCAAATTTATGTTATTTTTATGGTGTTCATGCATTTTTCTATTTATTCATGAGTACTTTTTATTATTTTATAATTAAAAATCTATTCCTCTATAGCAGCCTGCTCTACTCACCATTCTGATAGGTTCTTATAACAGGAAAAATTTAACTTATTACAAAAATATCTAATAGATTTATATCTTAAAGTCCTTAATAATAGTGTACTGAAACCATTTTCACTGCAAATGTCTGTTATTTGATAACTGCCTAAAAGGGATAAGAAAAGGTACAGCATTTAAATATCACCACTTGTATTTTTTATCTTCTTTTTCTTGACATGAACTAAAGGGGAGAATGTGGGTGGGAAGGGGTGTTCAGGGTGGAGGGGAGTGATGGGGGAGAAATGGGACAACTGTAATAGCATAATCAATAAAATATAATTAATAAATAAATAAATATCACTACTTATAGTAAATATATTCTAAATAGTGAATAAAATTTTGTAATTGATGAAAATAAATCTGAAAGAAAATAATTTGCAAAATTTTAAATGGTTAATGTGTAGAATTTAAAATACATGTATCTAATTTAATGCAGTTCATAAATATTTTTTAAAGTACATCTCAAATAATTGTTTGCATGATAGTTTTGCAAACAAAATTATGAGCTTAAAATATGTACTATCCCAAATATTTTAGTCTATTTTAATCAAAGCAGGTATCAGATTCATTTTACTTCAATAAAATACATTTATTAAACATGAATTTTCCATTCTGAATTAAAGAATGGAGAACTAAATGTGATTTGTGAGTTAAATTACGTAATTTTTTTTATCCGGGAAAGATTAACTAGTAAATTATTTGCTTGTTGTCTGCTTTCATAAATTGTATCAAGATCTTACTGAATATTATCTGCTGACAGACTACCTGCGCGGGTCATTCCAGGCCCCCCCACAATGGTCGTGGACACATAACTGCTGGTGGCACGGCCAGTCGCTATTGTCTCTTGTACTTGGAGATGCATGTATAGTCAGCTGGCAATATTATTAGCTATTATTAATCATTTTTGGTAGATCATCCTGAGGCTACTTTTCCAGGATACTTCCAAGAATATTGATTTTTATTAGTGAAAGCTTTTAATTGTAATAGAAAATGATTTTTCAATCTTTAGGCATCAATATTTGGGGTGTATCAAACTACCGCTTCTCATGTTCAATATCCAAATTATTATCAACTCAGGACACCTCATTTTGTGAAGCCCCAAATTACAATGCTAACTTGATAATGACTCTCTCTTCTCAATGATCGTTTTAAAAAGAATCTCTAGGAAACTAGATAGGATTGTCCTAACTTCAGTCAGAAATACAATATCTCGATGAGTCTTTTCTAGAAATTCATGGTTTTCTTTTATGGAAAATATTTTGTTTTCTATTTTTGACAAAATCTTAGTGTACTGATATACTTAACATCATATAAATTAGAAAGCGTTGTTAGCAAAATATTGAGTTTTAAATGTGAATCTCCACTGGAAGACATTGGGATGTCAAAGTGCACGTGGCAAGCTGGTGACCCAGGTTCTGTTAGAACCAGGTTCTGTTGCAGACCGCTTGTCCAGAGCCGACCATGCTGTAACATAATTTTTTTCCTGACATGTCCCCTTTATATAATCACAACAGTAAAAATAGATTCTATGAAAGATATTTGTCTTTGGACCAGAAATATCTGCAATTATAAAAGCCCCTTGCTTTCCTACTACAGTGGCCATGAGATTTATGAGACTCACTGGGAAAGGGGTTGCACTTTAGAATATTGCAATACTCTGTCGGCACTAAAAAATTAATGATACAAAAAACCATCTGCAAGACAAAAAGTAATGGAAACACTCCATCGTTCAATAATCACTCTGGTATTTAGTACTTCAAGCTGAGTAAGATCGTTTCCAATGTATCATTCTGCTAGAATGAAACAGTGCTTAAAGAAAAGAAGAACCTGAGGTGTTTCTTAACAAGAAATTGAATAAAGATCTTAATAATGTCTAAGCAGATGAATAACAGCAGCCAGAGTTTTCCCTTAAACCAATATGCTGTGGGATGTATTAAAAGCAGCAGTTTTCTATAATAATGTTATTCAAAAAGGCTAATTATTAATATATGTGTAATTCTTAAGAGACTTGAAAAAAAGGATTCAAATTAATACCTAATTTCCTTAAATCATAAGGTTTCCAAGTAATGTTAAAAATAGCACTGCATAGATTTTGTAAAATGCTACCATGCAATTAAATGTCTCATTTATGTTTCATACACAGTTCTTAGAAATCGAGACTGATTTACTACTGAGTGTTTCTGAGTTAAGAAACTAGGATGGAGAAAGTACTCTTGAAAGCTTAGGAAATTACAAGATTTTTTTTCCCCAATATCAGGGAGAAAGATACATTTTTTGTGGACAAGAGATCTAAATGAAAGTAAAGAGAGTAAATATCTTGCCTGGACTCTGAGATACAACTAATTGCAAGATATCCATTCACCTGAAAGATAAGACATGGACAATGTACTTTCCATAATTACCCACGAATACGCTCACACGTAGCTCTCATAAAAAAGGGTCCGTGTATAATCAAGCTTCCTATCTGATTGTGTAATTAATGAAAAACTCATATAACTTCAATAAGTTGAGGAAAAGACATGATTTCATTAGAAACCTTAGCATAAACATCATTTCATTTCTCTGTAAATATTTTATTCATTAATTACCTGCTATTCTAGGTACTGAGGATTCAGGTAAACAATGCAGGCAAGGTCCTTCATGGAGTGTTCACTTAGTGGGAGTGTGAAGAGGAGGTGATGGCCGAGTAAACACACGCACAGGGAACTTCAGGCAATTGTGAGTGCAGTGCTGTTAAGTAAAGCTAGTTGGGATCTTAGTGAGGTAAATAATGATACGAGATGGAAACGGGGCTTTTTTGTTCAGCTAGATAAGCGGAGATCTTTGTAAAAGATGATGTTGGATCTAAGTTCTGAAGGCCAAGTCCGAACAAGTAAGCAAGGCTATGCAAGAACAGTGTTCCTGACAGAGAATCAAGGATAAATGTCCTGGGGTAGAACATAGTTAAGGCTCCAGAAATTTTATTTGATAGTTTGGTTGCAATCTTGGATTATTATCGGTGCTCATACTAAAGAAAAAATCTTGCATTGTGAAGTCACAAATTGTTTCATCTACTGTACTTTAATTCATTTATTTTTCTATTCTTACTTCAATACAATCCCATTAAAAAACAACAAACAGTATGATCTAAACATATTTAGTTTGCAAATATTTTCATTTTAATGACAAAATTCAATGAAGCTGTTGTCTTCACAGGACCGGTAGTGATAAAGCACAACTTGTCATTTTTGCTTAAATTCACCTAATCTAACATAACTTCTTAACTCCAATAATGCAGAGGACTAGCAGAGCTATAACTAGCTTTAAACTTGATTTTTAAATTGTTTTCAATGTTAAAAAAAGTTTCAAAATGTTATATTTTAAAAGAAACTTCTGTGCATTAAAAGACACTATCAACAGAGGGAAAAGGCAATCCACAGAATGTTAGAAAATATTTTCAAATCATGCATCGTACAAAGAATTAATATCTAGGATATATATAATGAACTAAAACTCACAAAATATGACTTAAAATGGGCAAAGGATTGATTAGGTATTTCTCCAAAATTTTTTATATCCATTATATTCTGTCCAGAAATTATCCAGCTATATACTATGAAAAATAGAGACATTTATTGAAGAAGATATAAGATACAAGAAACATTGTACATAGGACAATGATGCCTCAGTCTCCTTCAAAGTAGGCATCTTGGGACCTCACATAGTTCCCCCAATTGTTATCAGCTGCCCCTTCATATTTTCCTGAATCTCATCACTGGTCTGAAATTTCTTCCCTTTAAAAGGTAATTTTGGTTTTGGGAAAAGCCAGAAGTCACAGGGCACCAAATCTGGGCTGTAGTGAGGCTGAGTCACCCAGTGATTTGATGTTTCTCCAAAAAACTCTTCACAAGACGTGATGCATGAGCTGGGGGCTTTGTAGTGACAAAGCTGCCAGTCACCAGTTGCCCATACCTGTGGCCTTCTGAATCATCCAAAGAGTTTCCTCAGAAGAATGTTCAAACTTAACACAAAATTGAATGCAGATTCGTTGTTCTACTTGCTTAGTCATTTTTTGTGCAATGGCCACACAGTACACATGCTAACTCAACAGCATCTACTGCCCCCTAGTGACTAGTACAATGAATTTGTCATTGTTCACCCATGTACATTCCAGTCCACTCTCTTGGCTGCCAGGTCACATCAATGTCACACAAACCGTTCTTGTTATATTGATGATGGTTGGACTTTTTTCTGGACAGACCTATAGACAAGCATACAAATGGCCAATGTGCACATGAAAAGAGGACCAACATCACTAATTATAGAAATACAAATCAAAACCACAATGAGATACATTTAACACCCATTAAGATGTTAATGAGGGAAAATGTCAATTGTTGGCCGGGATGTGGAGAAATTGGAATGTGAACAAGTGCAGCTGCTATAGAAAATGGTTGATGATTCCTTACAAAATTAAATAGAATTATTTGATCCAACAATTCCACTTCTGAGTATATAGTTAAAAGAATTTAAAACAGTGACTTGAACATATATTTGTACACCCACATCCACAGAAGCAATATTCGCAATAACCAACAAGTGAAAGTAACCTAAGTGTCCATAGATGGATGAATGGATAAACAAAACATTATCTATACTGTACATACAGAAGAATATGATTTAGCTTTAAAAAGGAAGGGAATTCTTATACATGCTACTTGAGAACATTATGCTAAATGAAATAAGCCAGGCACAAAAGGATAAATGCTGTATAATTCCACTTATATGAGGTACTTATAGTATTCAAATCCATAGAGAGAAAAACAGACTGGTGCTTTCCAGGTTCTGGAGAGAAAGTGAGGGAGAATGAAGAGTTATTGTTTAAATGGCACAAGGTTTCAGTTTTGGAAGATAAATGTTCTGGAGATGGATGATAAACACACAACAATGTGAATGCATTTAATGCCACTGAAATATACACTTAAAATAGTTAAAATGGTGAAGCTTTGATATATGCATATTTACAATTTTTAAAAAGATACAATATTATTAACTTTGGTGATGTCTTTTTAGTTAAAAGAGACTCCTTGCTTAATATGGAATTCTCAAATATATTTTGATGTGGACCCTGGCTTGTGAGGTCTGCTACATTGTGGATGAGACATGAGAAATCCACATGGACTACCAAGTCCTGTGAGGAAAAGGAACGACATGGCTTTTTTTTGGCCTCCACCATGATAGGCCTTTTCTCTTTTTTTTCTGGGCTAATTACATGATGGTCCTCACTATGCACAGGTTCGATTTAGGTGGTTACCTTTTACAGAAAACAAAGGAGCTGATGCCACTAATCACATCACAGAAGGAGGATATTTGCAAATGAAAAGGGAAAAGCGGTTGAATGGTTACACTCATCTTTGGAAGGTTTAGCACGGATTTTAGGAAGTTACTTTGCAGTAAATGTTTGCTGCCTCAATTCAGGGTGAGGGAGTTTCAGCAAAAGCAAGTCACCTTGCAGTCCAGGTACAATGCAGGCCTGATTCCCCACAGAAGAACCTGTCCATGGGCCTGGGTCTTATATGGGCCCACGCCATGCAGAATGGTCTCCTATAATATTTAAAATGTACATCTTGTCACTTGGATCATGTTGAATATTTCAAAATCTCTTATCTTACAAAAACAAACATCCTTGCTTTTTGAAACTTGTTAACCAAAAAGTCTACATATAAGTTTTCCCTCAAATTTCTTTTATGTTAAAAGATTATAAGTAACATGATGAAATGTGAGAAATCAAAAATGTTTTGTTTAAATGTTATGTTCTGGTTAAAATTTATTTAGTATATACACGTTATATAAACAAACAAAAATATAAACTACTCTGAATATATACTTCAAATTAGTCTAATTTGTTGGGTATAACATGTAACACATTTGGTCATAAGTTAAGGTTAATGCAACATTCTAACAATTGTGCTGGAACCTTGTACCTGTGGTTATTAAGAAAGTGATTTTTCACTGGGGTCAAATGATTTATAAGAAAGACTACACATTGAATAATGCCATGGTGAATTCTCAAAGCATTGCTTTAATTAAATGTTTTATTAATTAATGTAAGCCACATGTAGTGAGGATAAAGTAAACTTTCTTCCTTTTCATTGAGCTACGAAAACGGAAAGACAAAAGGTACCTTTACATGGGAAAGTATATGATGAGAGACAAAAAACCACGGTGGGGTTCTTGCCTTCAAAGTTGCCTTCAAGGCACAACTTAGTCTGAAATCATCTATCTTTAGCTCAAATCTGCAGTAGATCATGAAACATCCCCTAGCATCACAGAAGGCATTCCTGGGCAAAGAAAACAAAAGACACTTGGAAACTGTTACACTAAGAAATGGCACCTCTCATCATTTCCACTATGTATATATTATTATAGTAGAAAGTAGGGGAGATTAACAATAGCAGGAAAATAAAAATGTGGTATTGAATGCTATAACTGAGTACAAGAGCCTGTATTTAGCTCATTCTTCACTGTGTTTATGTAATCCAACCCTACCTCTTTGCCTAGACCCACAAAAACAACTATGGCTGGAAAAACAAATTCATGTTGATTCTAAAGACTTAAATCAAAACTATAATGGAATCTTCAAGTTGAACACTACTCAGCAATCCTTTCTCATTCCTGTAGTCAATTTACTCTTTCCCTCTCTTCCAGATTACCCATTTCTTTGTCTCTCCTCAAAATTCCATCTCCCTTTCTGTTGATGTTCTAAGGAACATTAAGATGATGAGCATCCTTCTGAATTACAATAAAAATCAGGAGGTATTACAGTTCTGGGACATTGCAGTGAACACATTACACTGTCCTTTCCATGTGGTTCGAGACTGCACTTGAGATCACATTTGCTAACTCTACATGCACCCATCAAGGGACAGAGGTTGCACTGATCTGCTCCAGTAAAGATATCCATACGCTCAGAAGCTGTGGATATTAACCTACCACTTGGTTAAATTTATGGTAGTGCACTCTCATCCATAATGAAATATTTTTTGTTTTTTTTGTAAAGGCAAGATGGATGAATTGGGTAGAGATAGTATAAAGACCAGTAACCATGAGTCCTTTTCTTACTGTTGCTGGTTTGACAAGAATTGTAGTAAAAGGAAGTATAATTCCAGTTTATATTCAGCTGAGCAGTCCATCAAGTAAACAAAGACAAATAATATTAAACATGTAAGAAAACAAGTATTATTTGTATCAGTTCTTTATATAGAATATATTAGTGCTGTGCTGTGTGGTAGTCACTAACTACATGTAGCTATAAAAAATTTAATTAATTAAAATTAAATAAAATAAAAAATTTAGTATCTCAGTTACCATAACCAGTCTCAACGTACATTGACTAGTACCTACTATATTGCTCAACATGCAGATAAAATATTTCCATAGTTGCAGAAAGTTATGTTGAAAGGCACTAACTAGCTAGAGGATGAATGTGCTACATCAGTTAAAGATGATTAGGAAACCTCAGCCCATGCTTGATTCTTTTACTTCTCTGGCTATCAGGAAACTTCAGGTCACTAGCTTTTAGTTTCTCAAAAAATATTTTATTGCTCATTGGTTAGAATTTTTAAAAACTCAATTTATATTGTTTCAATACGCTTTCAATTTATATTGTTTGTATACGCTTTATTTGGTTAAGATGATATAGTAACCTATTTTCTGTCAAAAGATAAAGAATTGTGAAGAATGAGGAAAAAATATTTTTAAAAATAAATATAACTAAAAATTAAAATTTTATATTGAGTCACAACTACTTTTTTAAAGGTTTTATTTATTTTTAGAGAGAGAGGAAGGGAGGGAGAAAGGAGGAAACATCGATGTGTGAGAGAAGCATTGCTCAGTTGCCTCTCACACGTGCCTGAACCAGGAATCAAACCTGTGACCTTTTGCTTTGCCATATGATGCCCACCAACCGAACCACACTGGCCAGGCCACAACTACTTTTTTTATTTTAAATAATGTAAATGTAAGAAATCTTTGTTTTGCACAGTAAAGTATGAAATTAAAAATCACTGTGCAAGATAAAAGAGTGCAAAGTAATTTCAATAGCAAGTAGGAAATTTATTATTGCTTTACCTTTAACAATTTTTTTTTGGAAAAACTTAAAATTTGTCAGTTATAAATATATACAGAAATTAAAAATAGTAAAATTAAATTTTATTTCATAAGCTGTAATTTAAAATGTTAAGAACTTTGAGGATGGTGTTTTGCAACTTTATACAAAATGCATGTCAGTAGTAGTTTAAACAGTGTTTGCCTCGTTGTATAACTTACAAAATAGAGTGAGCATCTTTTACATATCTTTCTAAGTTGGGATCCACTTTTAATATTTTATCCTTTGTTTTTTCAATATCATGAAATATCTCCAAGAATTGCTTTAATGTTAAGTATTTGTCCACTTGTTTCTGGGGTATCGTCATCTTGTTCATCACAACCCTTTTCTTTCATCATTTATGTCAGTAAGTTTACCTGCGCTAAGCTCACCTGCATGCATTTCCAGTGTCTCCCAAACATCCACTATGTCTACATTCTCACGATCAGCTATTTCCTCTAAAACTTCATTTATGTTTTATTCAAAATCTGTAGTTACTTTCATGATATAATAAATGTTCTTGCAGTAATATAGGTATATTGCTTCTATTGCATGCTCTGTCATATTTTTTCTAAAATTCATCTAAAGAAATTGCATAATCTGTTATTATCAATAGCCTTTCCAAAATTCTGTCTATAATAATAGGCTTTAGAAGTTGAAATAAATTCTTAATCTACTAACTGGATTTATAAAGTTAAATTTGACAGTAAAAATGAAATGTTTGCATTTTAACTCAAGTCCCAAAGAGAATCAAGGTGACCTGAATCATTATTTGATAGAAGCAGTACTTGAAGAGTTAAATTATTTTGCCTATAGATCTCCATCTCTGGGGTATGCGGCAACCTAACTACATGTTTCGCTGTCTGTGCACGAGTTGAGTAACAAATGTGCAGTGGCCTCTCACTAACAGACTTTGAAAGGCTAAGGGGAGAATAAAGTTCTGTTTTCCCCTTCTAGGATCTTTAGCAGGTCAGATAATCAAATTAACATAAGACTAGTTAACAGGAAAAAATTAATTTTGTATGTAGAGCAGTCCCGCAGATGTGAGGGTCCCTGACTACCAGGCAATGGAGACCTGCATGTTACCCCAGGAAAGGAGAAGGGGCTGTGGGTCTGGGGCTTGAAAGAGAAGGACACTTACAGAAAGATGAGATGAGCAAATGTCTGGAAAACAAATGTTTGCCCTACCATGCAGAGAAGTCTTTCCGATATAAAAAGAAGTTATCTTAAGTAATAGATCTCTTTCTGATACAGACTCCCTATCTAAATTCTTTTAGGCAGTTATTCGAGACAAAGAAAAATGTCCCGAGTCGTCTTAAAAATGATCAGCCTAAATAATCCATATGCTAATGAGACACTTTTTGGGGTGCCAAATATATCATTTATTCCCCTATAAAAAAATCGTTGGATTGGTCACTGATCAGAATACCCATTTGTTATGTATGTAGTGATTTGTAGACTGAAGAACTAGGAGGAGAATATATACTTTAATGTAATTACAGTAATGTGCTGTGGCAACTGAAATTTGAAATGAGTTGTTTGGGGACCAGGTGTTATTTAAAGAAATTGTGTTAACTGAAACATACATGCTGTACCATGCAAAGTGAGGACAACTGTATTTTAAATGTTACCTACTGTTTCAAAAATTAAATAACTTTACTGAATGTTGAAGCTCATTTCCCCAAGCATATCTTTGAGATGAGTATGGTTTACTTTTTTCCCACGTTGAAAGAACTGAAATGACAAATACTTTGCTGAGCAATTAATGGTAAGATTCTGCAGGACCGTAACCAAAAGTCACACAGCAAATTCTACCAGAACCTCATTGTGCATGTGGGTAGACACTTAGAATGAATGAATGAATGAATGAACAGGAAGAAAAATACTCCATCCAATATGTATAATGTAGCCGATAAAATGATTTATTTGCAAAAATAGGAAATATCTTTTATTTTATATTAAAGTATAAACTCATTAAATGTATAACCACATTCATGTTATGAAACTTACAATAGACATGGTGAAATTCATTTTTTTTCTTTGAATGTTCCCAAGAGGAAAATAGAAGACATGTATCTGTGTCTTCTTTATTCCTTGGAATGTTGGATAACAACTATTCTTCCTATATTGTTTCCTTTTGAAGATTTTCTAGGAAATAAATGTACCCCTAGAAAAGTCGTTAATAACTATGACCCCATTTGTGCTTCTTGCAAGCTCAGTAAAGCTTTTATGCTTCTCTTTTCTAATTAATTGTATGAGTCAATAGTGATCTGGGTGTGTTTATTATATTTTTGGTTTAGTGATTTCATTGTCCCTATGCATGCCACTTTCAAAATAACAGATGACAGTTTTCTGTCTTCTACTCCCAAATACCACTGTGTTGGAAAAATACCTTGGGTTTCTTTGTAAAAAGAGAACATAATGAGAAGAACAAGCTAATCTGTGAATCTAATGGCTTAATAAAATAATACAACAATAAGAAAATGACATTTAACATCTCCCATATGAAGAAAAATTACAGATGACAATATTTAGCCAATAAAGTTAGACAAATGGAAAGTAGCAAAATGTAAACCCAGGAAGCTACACACTATGGTAGATAGAATCGTCTTTCTAAGGAGGATTTAAATTATGCTTGGTTTCTTTTTGTGTCTTAGACAGTTGTGTGGAGACAGCATTTCATATTAACAAACAGTCTGATTAAATCTGCAACAGTAAGGTAAACTCTGCCTTCAGTGTTTATGGATAATTAGCAAGTAGACATACTTTTGAAAGTAAGTGTTGCTCCCTTGTTACCACCTAATGTCAGTTGATGTCTTATTCATTGTAACTTCTTTGAAGTGTGTTTATAAAAGCAGATGTCTAAAGATCTAATCAGAAATGTTTCAAAAATATTTCAAATATCTAATATTACTCAAATTAAAAAAAAAACTGTTTAATCCAGAAGACAGAAACTTTTAAAAGCCTTATATTACCTATCTTCACTTTTTAAACTTACCAATATAAATTTTTTTATTAAAAAAAGAGTAAAAGTGGGTTCTGGTGACCCTCCTGGTTTTCTGTCATCTGGTTTCCTTCAACTTGAGAAAAAAATGGAAACAAAACATGAAAAAAATGTTATGCTTCCACAAGCAATTAACATGTTTAAGAAAATTAGAAAATAACAACTAAAACTGTAATAATGAAATAAATGTTTTAATAGCATTATTTATTATTTTTTTCTAAAATAAGCCCAATTAAATCTCAACAGTGCAAATAGGGAAAATAGTTTTATGTTCAGGGACTGCTTTAAAGACAAATTCTTAACTCTTACTGAGGGGGGACTTTCCTATTTATCACTGAAATTTTAATATTTCTGAAGTCTCTTGCTTGAACCAGCTTGTGGACAAATCTTTTGAGGTTGAAGTGAGAGAAAGGAGGAAGAGCACCGGCTGAAAGGCTCTCAGCTAAAGCGAGTTTCTGGCCACCATAGTTCCAGTATCCGGGTGAACACGTGCTTTATCTTTCCAATTGGGAAACCTCTGAAAGTCAAAGCGAGTGCTGTTATGATTACATTTGGGAAACAGTGATACACTCATGTTATCTTGGCAAAGCTGGAAGGAAGGGCCCTCCTGCATGTGGAGAGCACACACAGGCTGTGAGCAGGGGTATTGCATTCATGCATCTTTGTTTTATACATCTTTGAATTCTTGACTCCTAGTACATTTCAAACATTCAGAGAATTTTTAAAAAGTGATATATAAATTAAATAATAAAATAAAGCAGAACAAAGAGAAAGAAAAAGAGAAGAGAAAAAGTTTAATAGAAGAATTCATGTATAACGTACCCAAAAGATGAGATCTAGGATATTTGTATTTAAAGAAGAAGAAAAGGAGATTTAAAGAATTTTTTACTCCTACATAAGCCCATTTTCATTAAGAAATAGATTAACATGTTTGAAATGTGTGTGTGATGAGGGGGCAGGGGATGCATGAAAACCACGGCTCCCAGAACCTTTGACTTGCTGGTACAGTGCATTGTCATTCAGCCTGGGCGCCATTTACTTCCAGCCCAACTCTACCCCCATCGAAACTGCTTTATGACCAAACTACGCTGTTGCGAAATCACACGCGTAATCATGTGCTGATGCCCATTTGGAGCACCTTATAAACTGCCTTTCCTAAAAGTCTAATGTGAATCAAAATTTGTTTAATTATTACATAAGGTATCAAAACTCATGCAAGTACTCTTATATCACATACATGGAAATAGACAAGGGTTCATTTCATAGAAAAACTATATAGTTGTTGAATATAAAGCCTTGTACGATCGCCTTATAAGTACAGATACTTTATTGAGTTGCTTTTTCTATGCACTCACAGATACATTTAGTTACTGCAACTAGGTGTGTTTCATTCATTAATATTTCATTTTCAGTTACAGTGACAGTCAAGTTCAACCACAAGCTTTAAAAATTACAGACAGTCATGAAATTGCATCTTACTCTAAAAAGATAAAATAGTTCTCCCATTAAGTGAAAATTGTTGTGTCATTTCCATAGCTGGCAAACCTCATAATCCTCATTGCATATCCAGCCGTCTTCCTTCATTTCTCAGCAGCAAATCATTAGCTGAGAGCTGGAGTGAGACCTCATTATCACTCACATTAAACTATTTCCACAAAATGTGTTAGAAGAAATTTTGCTAGTCTACCCTGAAGCATTACCAAAGAATAGGTACTGAACTATATTTGTCAAGATAAATGAACAAAGTAAATTCTGTGATATGGTCTTCTTCATTTTTAATCACGTTTGCTGGTGTTCACTAATTCATAGAACTCAGTAATTGGCAGTTAGTTTCTCTCCTTTGTATAAGTTTGTCTTAGCCTTCTGTAACTGTAATGTACCAACAAAACTATAGTTTTATGGCAATTTTCAATATTCAAAGTGCAAACAGAAGTAATTATTAATGTATTGAATAGTTTTCTGTTATTTTTGACATGACAATGCATTAGTAGAGGAACTACAGTACAGCTTTAAGTTATAGTAAAGCTATAGCATAGTTTGTAAGGGAAAACAGAGTATTTCTAAAAATGAATTACTATTTCCTAAATTGGATTATGTAAACTCAATATCTTCTAAATAAAATAATTAACAAAAAGGCAAAGACAAACAGACATACGAAAAATATGAAAGCTAAGTGGTTAAATTTGTTAACATATTGAAAACTCTATATAAATGAGCAAATAAAAAATAAAATACAAGTGGGTAATGAACTCGAAAAGATGTTGAGTCTCATAATTAAATAATAAAAATAAAATAGCAATGATATACTATTATTTACCTCAGCAAAATCTTAAAATGTACTCATATTTGGTAAGAAAGGAGAAACAGACCATCAAACGTTGTTAATAGAAGTATAAAATCATATACTTTATAAAAGAGAGAAATATTTGAGGAAATACAAGTTAGCAACACCTAAAATTACGTTATCATTAACCAAGCAAGTTTACTTCAGGGGAAACAGAGATGAGACACCATGTGTGTGCGTGCGTACACACACGCACAGGGGTCCAGCAAAAATAACGCCCCTGTTTATTACAAAACCTTTTATAACAAAATCATAAGCCTGTGATTCTGTAACATAACAATATCACACTCAGACACACCATATGATATTTTAGGTGAAATGTTCAAATTTCTGTCCATCTCGTGCAAGACATTCACTTACCCTACCAGCCACTCTCAAGCAAGCCTTACTTCTGCCAAACCCAGAATATATGTATTTTCTTAGTAAATATGCCTAAACAAACGTGCAAGACTATAGCATAAAGACATTACCAAGTTACCCTTTGCTATTACTGAAAAGGCCTAAAAATAACCAGTGTTCATCAGTTTTATAAACAAATTTGTTTAATAACTTGTGGTAGTTCCATTAAATAAAATTGGATGAAGCATTTGAAATCAGAACATTCTGTGTATGTTCCTACATGCATGTTGAAGTTGCAATCCTACATGTAATACTTGTATTATGAATATACATTTATGATCTGTGTATGTTTCCATGTGCAGAACATCACTACATGCTAACACTGGCCTTCTCTGTAGACTTGGGATCACATGAAATTCTGTTTTTTAAAGTAGAAGAGTCAAAATTTTAGTTTAAACATGTTGTTTTCTTACTACACAAAAAGTATATTACTTAATTGATGAATATAAAAGGTACTAAGGTAATGAATTTTTACAATTGTCACCTTAACCCATGGAAAAAGATTTTTGTCTTCTAGTACCATTTGTACTTAATGAGGAAAATACATTTTAATCTGTGTTATTCTAGTTCAAGGTTAAAATTAAAAAAAAAATAGGCTAGTGTTTCCATCTATAATGCCCATAATGACCTCTTGTTTACATGATCTCTGTTTTGACATTTAAAAAATGATTACTTGGACACACAAAACCATTTACTCAAAACTCAAAATTGTATCAATGATTAACCACAGGGTGAGAAATAGTACTAAGAATATTCTCTAGTCCAATAGGTAACCTTTTGCGCAATGTCCTTACTGCATGGAATGAATAATGGGTAAACCATATCCTAATAACCTCAAACAATAAATGTAAAATCACCACCGGACGATCAGGCTTATTATCAGGGAATGTAATTAGACCTAATTACATCCCAGACCCATTTTCCCTAATTTTTCATTCTCTCGGTACTCATGAATATTGATTATACCACATAATCATGGGCTTACTGATCTGTTGCCTTTTAATTGGTCTCCAGTGTTTCAGCGATGTATATTTCTCTTCCTAATATCTCTCTGCAGCTTTTTTTAAAAGTGCCTTCCTATATTCCTTAGTGCAATTGACAAACAGGAAGTGTTTCTTTAATGAAAACATGGTAAAGAAGAAGCTTTTAAGCATGAACTATTAAATCATTCAATTAAACAGAACAAACCCAATAGAGAAGGTGAGATTCTGATTTCTTAAAAGAAAATTAAGTGATTGCTGTGTAGGTAAGAATGAACCAAGGAATCTCAGTTCAATAAGTTAAACTGGGAGGAATGGTCACACAAAAATATTTTTTCCATTTTTAAATACTAATTTTATTGCAAACTTTTCAAATTCAAATGTTTCTGTGTGGATATGTTAAATCAATCTCCACCTTAATTTAATAACTGAAAGTCATTCTCTGCTTTTAAATTTAATAATAATTACTACACATAGCCGTTTACCTCAACAATAATAAAATTTGTTATTAGTTCCTGGTCATCAGCTATTAAACATAATACATTTGACTTTCTCATGTCTACACAGTCCGAATATCTGGATCACTGGGCACAGCCTGGGTTTTATAATAAATGAAGTCATTTTGGCACCAGGAAGAAATGTAACCCAACACTCAAATCCAGATGCATACTTCCTATAAAAAATAATTTTGAATAAACTTCATAGTCTAATGATGAGAAGGGGCAAAGTAATGCTAAGTGTTCACATGGTTTATTTTTAAACACTAAATACAGATAGTTTTCATGATCACCATAACAAATATAATAAGAATGGAAACACTTGAAATATTACAAGAATTACCAAAATGTGTCAGTGAATGTGACGTGAAGTGGGCTGGAACAATCACGCTGAGGCTTGTGCAACATACGGTTTGCTCAAACGTCAACTTGAGAAAAAATGGTATCTGAGAAGAACAATGAAGCAAAGCACAATAAAACAAAGTATATCTATATTTTACTTATCAGATTTAAATGAATATATATATTTCTCTCAACTATTACCTATTATTTCTATCATTTTTCTATTTCCTTCCTATTAAAAAGAATAGTTGTATTATTTTTGTCAAAGTACATGTTATATACATAATATTTTATATTTATTTCTTCCTTTGTTTAATTTTATTTCCATTTTTATTGCAGTAGAATCTGGCTGAAGGTTTGTACATGTTTGTAAAGATAAGCCCCCACAAATGAAAGGGGAGTCTACACTAAATATTTACTATAAAAAAGGGCCAAAAATAAAGCTACTCAGGAATAAAATTTTTATTTAAAATATTTAATATCTATTTTGAAGGAGGTACCATGCATGTTAAATTATTGCTTTTTACTTGTGAGGCATAAAATTCAACAGAATTATTTATTTAATTCACACACACATAACTTATGTACATACATTATATGATTTATATATGTATATATACTAAGTTGTATATATTTAGTATATCCAATATATATGTGTGTACATAGTTTGGATATATATCCAATTATATATGCATCATATATATTTGGATATAGAGATATAAAACCTTTCACTTTCAACCTCCTCAGAACAAATATATCTAGTTTTAACCATGATTACACTTTATTCCAAAACTTGAGAAGCTAAACAATGAAAATAGGGTTTAAGGGAAAATATTGGTAATTATAAGGCTAATGCATTTTATTTGTGTAAATAGTGTACAACTCCATTGCTACCAATTCCTGTAATTACAAATTTCACAAAAATATTTAGGTATAGCTGATGACATTGCAACACTTAAACATTTCCTAGACCATTACTGTGCCCATAAGTTAAGGAAAGAACAGCCTTGAGGAAAAAGAACTGATTTTAGTAAATGTTAGCATCACAACTAATGTCCAATTAGGCATGTGGGAATGTTGTTCGTTCAACTACTAATTGTATTAGGTGTCAGCGATTATTATATCCTGTGCTTTTCTGCATAGTCTTTTCATTTATTCTCTCTCTCTCTATATTTTGCATTCCACACTTTCTCAGTTTTTCTGACTTTTCCCCTTCTTCTTTCTTCTCTCCCACCCCTGTGATCTTGCTGACTCAGTCTTCGGTTCCTCTGTGAGTACATCAGTAGAGTAACAGAGTGACAACGTGTTCCAATGTCAGTGTCTAGATTGTGTTAATTAAAATAGCACAGCCTCTTAAAAGTAATACAGAACATTGAGGAGACAGTGATTTTGTAGTACTTTGCAATCTCTAGTGTGATAATCATCACATAGTGTAAAGTGGTGAGGTACAGGAGGTCCTGAAAGGCAAAGGCATCTGAAAATCCAAAGTGACCGGAAGTCAGCACAATAAAGAGAGCTCTCTTTAAAATGATAACTGCCTTACATCTCCCATCCCTCATTCAGCATTTCTTATTTCTTTGGTGTCCTTCTTCCTATGAACATACCTAACATGTTGTAAGAATTGTTTTCTGATTGTTGCTTCTCACAATTATTTCATCTAGAATTTCTGGGAGCAGAGATTAAATTCTGCAATGGCTTTGGCGCTTAAAAGTCAAGAACCCTGGAGACTACTATTGAAAGAGCTAACAGGGTTCCTAGTGTTCACGGAAAACTGTTAATTAATTTTATTATTCTGTAAAATGCTTATAACCATGAATATTTATAAGGTTCTGTGTATACATTTTTGAAATATAAAATTTTAATTGATATACTTCTATATTTCAATTTCAATTTTGTACAAATGTTCTGATCTCTTGGAATTCTAAAGAAGAGTGAACCACAAAATTCAGGTAGCTCAAAGAAAATTTAATTATTTTTGGTGAAAACATCTAAGAATACAAAAAAAGAGAGATAGATTGAATGGCAATCGGAGACTGCGTTCAAGATGTTTTTCTTTTGTGTCAATTACTGGGACAACATAAAGAAACATAGGCAGCCAAGGTACCCCAGAGACTCATTGACAGGAAATGTCGCAGCTGATGGAAATGCCAGGGAATAGGTGACTCCCAATGGAGAGAACAGAACTGGTTCTTAAATGCAAGTTGGCAAAGATTTGCAGGCTACACCTCTACTCATGGTTAAGTAAAATCCTGACTTTAATTATGAGGTAAAAAAAAACCCAATGATGGATATACACTATCTGAATATAATTGCGTTGAGTGAAGTATAGAAAATACAATCACCAAATATAGTTTCATCATATTATCCTATATATAGACAGATAAATCTCAGTGACAATTCTAAGTACATATAGTGAAATATGTAAGAAATATGTACATATATATTTCCCCTGGCAATATCATAATGCAGAAATTTTTGTTGTGTATTTAAATCTGTCTGTTCCCATTAGCTACATTTGTGCTACCCACTTCAGGTGAAATTGGCTTACATTCACTCACTCACTCATTCATTCGTAAAACACAGCTTACCATCTGAATGGCATTTTTCATGATGTCACAAATCCCCTTTCCCTGCAGTATTTTTATCACATTAAATATGGCAAATGCTCATTGCTGGCTAACCCAACTATTCAAATTTCCTGTGCCTGCACAGCAATAGTCAAACACTGCTGGCGAAAGTCAAATAAAATAAATTCAATTACAAATTCAAGATCAATAATTTCAAATGGAATTAAATTGGCAATTCTATTCTATCCTTTCCCTTTATCTCATTCTCATAATTGGCACATGTGGGCATACATGCATAGTCAAGAATTTTACACTCTTCTTTCTCCCATCAAATCCTCAAGTCTTGATTTATAAAAGATATACAATAAATAACTCAGGAACTTTTCAATGCAATCATACAAATTATCTATTATCCAAAAACACCTTGTCCTCCTTCCTTCTTGTTACTAGAGAAGGTCCTCACTATTGAATATGCTGTAAATCAAATGTACTCCTTTTATTTAATAATCTAATATTATTGAATATCCCATTCCCCGGTCTCTTTTTCTTTTAATATTCAAACTACCTACGACCTGGAATTATTCCTATTGAATTTTAGACATATTCAAATTTTTACCATTGAAAACAAACACGCCTCACCACGGTCACTGATTATTTTCCAGCTACTTTGATAGCTTTCTCTTTCCCTTCTTAGCCAATATTGTAGGAAAAAAAATTATTCACATTCTCTCCATTTTTGCAACTTACTACTATTTCATTCATTGTATCTTAGTATGGATGTAAGTTCAGCTGCTGCAACTAAGATCCAAAATTGATAAAACACTAAACAAAACTGATTTTTCTTTCTCATACACAAGTTAGAGTTAGTTGTGGTAGCACCCTTTCGGTAAATTTTAAAATCCATATTCCTTCTGTCTTATTGCTCTGATATTTATAAAGGGTCACCCTTATCTGCACAGTTAAAAATCACTTATTATCATGTCTACATTTCAATCGCTAGGCAAAAGAAGAAGAAAAAGGAAGTGATTTACCAGGAAGTTGTGTTGTATTACCTATAAATGAACAACATGACCACATTTATTTGCAATGATCATTGAGAAATGTTGGCATGATTTTATAAGTCACGTGCACAGTTAAAAATGGAAGTTCTATTGCTCTGCAGCAGAAGGAAAGAGTGAGTACTGGGGAAGTTATGGCAGAATCTGCCAAATACTCAAATTTTATATTTTCTTCTCTCAGATAACTTTAACTAACATCAGTTATTATGCCCCTGAATCTAAATTCAATGGGCCTTTTCCCGTTTATTTTTTTGTGGCACCTCTGAACATTTATTCCCTTCTTTTTTTTTTCTTTTTTTTTAAATTTTATTTTAATTTTTGTTCTTGTACAGTTTTCTGTCTTCTACTCCCATACCAGCCCACCACCCCAGCCCTCCCCAGCTCCCTCCCATTTCCACACCCCCCTAGTTTTTGTTGATGTGTCTTTTATACTTGTTGCTCTAAATCCTTCCCCTTTTCCCCTGGAATTCCCTCCCCTCTCCCTTCTGGTCACTGTCAGCCTGTTCTCAATTTCAGTGCCTTTGGTTATATTTTGCTTGCTTGTTCTTTTTGTTGATTAGGTTCCTGTTAAAGGTGAGATCCTATGGTATTTGTCATTGACCACCTGGCTTATTTCACTTAGAATAATGCCTTCCAGTTCCATCCATGCTGTTGCAAAGGTAGGAGCTCCTTCTTTCTTTCTGCTGCATAGAATTCCATTGTGTAAATGTACTATAGTTTTTTGATCCATTCATTTACTGATGAGCACTTAGGTTGCTTCCAACAATTGGCTATTGTAAATTGTGCTGCTATGAACATGGGAGTGCATAGGTTCTTTTGGACTGGTGTTTTGGAGTTCTTAGGATGTAATCCTAGCAGTGGAATTGCTGGGTCAAAAGGCAGTTCCATTTTTAGTTAGTTTTTTTTTTGTCCCTTTGTTTTATTTTTATTTTATTTATTTATTTATTTCAATTGTTCTTGTACAGTTTTCTGTCTTTTGCTCACATTCCAGCCCACCGCCCCAGCCCTCCCCAACCCCCTCCCATTTCCACCCCCACTAGTTTTGTCCATGTGACCTTCATACTTGTTCCTCCAAACTCCTCCCCTTTACCCCTGAAATTCCCTCCCCTCTCCCCTCTGGTGACTATCAACCCCTTCTCAATTTCAGTGTCTTTGGTTATATTGTGCCCGCCTGTTTGTTCTGTTGATTAGGCTCCTGTTAAAGGTGAGATCATATGATATTTGTCCTTCACTGCCTGGCTTACCTCACTTAGTATAATGCTCTCCAGCTCCATCCATGCTGTCGCGAAGGGTAGGAGTTCCTTCTTTCTTTCTGCTGTATACTATTCCATTGTGTAAATGTACCATAGTTTTTTGATCCATTCATTTACTGATGGGCACCTCGGTTGCTTCCAACACTCGGCTATTGTAAATTGTGCTGCTATGAGCATTGGGGTGCATAGATTTTTTTGGATTGGTGTTTCAGGGTTCTTAGGATATAATCCTAGCAGTGGAATTGCTGCCTCAAAAGGTAGATCCATTTTTAGTTTTCTGAGAAAATTCCATACTGCTTTCCATGGTGGTTGTACCAGTCTGCAATCCCACCAACAGTGCACTAGGGTCCCCTTTTCTCCACAACCTCTCCAACACTTGTTGTTTGTTGCTTCATTTATGATGGCCATTCTGACAGGTGTGAAGTGGTATCTCATTGTGGTTTTAATTTGCATCTCTCTGATAGCTAGCGATACTGAGCATCTTTTCATGTGTCTCTGGGTCCTCTGTATGTCCTCCTTGGAGAAGTGTCTGTTCAAGTCCTTTGCCCATTTTTTAATTGGGTTGCTTGTCTTCTTAGAGTGGAGTCGTGTAAGTTCTTTGTATATTTTGGAGATTAAACCCTTGTCTGAGGTATCGTTGGTGAATACATTTTCCCATACAGTTGGTTCTCTTTTTATTTTAATACTGTTTTCTTTAGCCATGCAGAAGCTTTTTATTTTGATGAGATCCCATTTGTTTATTCTTTCCTTTATGTCCCTTGCTTTAGGGGACATATCAGTAAAAATGTTGCTGCATGAAATGTCTGAAATTTTCCTGCCTATGTTCTCCTCTAGGACTTTAATGGTG
>PVKU01010695.1:0-49767 GCA_004027475.1 Anoura caudifer | reverse complement strand
AAAATGAAAAGAGAATAAAGAAAAACAGAATGAAAAAGAAAAGAAGAAAAAAAGAGAAAGAAGAAGAGATAAGCTTGGAAAGAAAGGAAGAAGGAGTAAAACAAGAAAGAAGTAATGAGAAGCAAAAAGGAGTTGAGGGGTAAAAAAGATCAAAATAATGAAAAATTAATAATAAAAAGGAGAAAAAGAAAAAAAACAAAAAAATAAAAAACCTAAAAACACCAAAACCACCAATTCTTGCTGATATCAATCTTGCCAAACTGGTTTTTCTGGCCTTGATGACTGCAGTGGCCCAGGGGTGACCGTATTGTTTTTTCCTTGTTCAGCACTCAGTTTTCTTTGGCCTACTGTCCTCAGAACTAGCCCAAGTCTCTCCGCACAGGGTCTCAGGTATGTCTCCTGCAGGGGCAAGCGCCAACTGTGGTCGCGTGCGTGCAAGCGCTGATGACCTTTGAGCCTTCCTTGCACAGGTGCCAACTGTCCTGCAAGCATGGCTGGACCTCCACGCAGGTTGCACACCAGTGTCTAAGATCTTCCAGCAGCCCACTCAGGTCTCTGATGGCACAGTGGCGCCATGGTAAGATGGCGCCGAGAGACCATATCGCTGCTCCCTGCTGGCACTAGTGCTGGCATGGGGGCAAGAGACTGTAGAGGCGCCCAGCAACCTTACCACGGGTCTCTCAGTGGTGCGCTGGTGTGAATGATCCCTGGCCAGCTGTTTACAATGGCTCGTGGGCGTAGACAATAGTTCGAGCTCCAACCCTCAATCTTCCCTGAGCTATGAGATCTTAACTCCTCTCTGTGAGATTTCAAGCAACCAGGTTTATCCTGGTGCTGCCGAGACCATTTTTGGCTGATCAGGGAGCGGTTGACCCAGCTCCCTCCCTAGAGTCTTATGGCCAGCACTGGCCCAGGATCTCAGGCCCCCACACTGGTCTCCGCGCTGCTGGAGTACTCTCCTTACCGTCTGTTTTTTCAATGCCCACTGCAATTTTCGATCACCTGTTTTCAAATATGCTATGTTTCTGGTGTCTGTTTGCTGTGCTCCATTGAAAATTGGCCCAGTTTATCACCTGTGTGAAGGGGAAGAGGGATGTTCATGCTCTTACTGTTCCGCCATCTTCTTTCTGCCAACATAATGATTTGATAATTGTATATGCTGAGGAATGACTACCACAATAAGTCCAGTAAAAATATGTCACCACATATGGTTAAAATTTTTTTCTTGAGAACTTTTAAGGCCTACTCACTTAACACCTTTCATATGCAATACTGTATTATTAACTGTGACCACCATGCTGTACATTACATCCCCAAGACATTTTATTTTATATCTGGAAGTGTTTGATATTAATTTTGTTGTTGTTGTTCAAGTACATTTGCCTCTATTTTCACCCCACCATGCCCCCCCACACCAAGCATCCCCATCTCCCACCTCAAAACCACACTCTTTGGCTTTGTCCATGTGTCCTTCATACAGGTTCCTTGATGGCCCCTCCAATTATCCCTTATTATCCCTCTCCCCCTCCTTTCTAGTTACTGTCAGATTGTTTTATTGGACATTTTCTTCCTGCATTTATTTAAAAATTTAGAGTATTGAGTGAGATGTTTCAAATTTATCTAAATTAGGTTAAACTATTGTACTCACCAGAGCATCTAGAATTGAAAGTACTCAAACTCTCCATTGAATGTCAGTTTCCCAAGGGCAGCAATACTCACCTGTTTTGTTTTGTTATGCATTCCCATGCAGCTGCAACAGTGCCTGAAAACTGAGAAACTAGCAAAATCATTTTAGATGTAGAATCAATTACAGTTTCTATGTTTATTACTACTCTGAATCCTGTAAATGGCATACTCTCCTGAGAATAATTAGCAATGAAGCTTCCTTCAAAGGTAGCATATGAAAAGAGTTGGAAAGGGCTCTTCCTTGCAGCCACCCCTTTTTACAAACATGAAACCCTCCCACTCTACAAGGCTCAATTAAAGATATTTAATATATTCTTATAAGGAAATGAATTGCTTGGAACTCAAGGGCCTATGAGTGACAATATAACAAAGTCAACCTTTTGCATTTTTTGAAGTAGATACAAAAAATGTGTATCATAAAGGAGATAAGCTGTAAGTCATAGCAACTGAACTTAAAGAATTTTAAAGGAGTTAAACTACTGCAAAGAGCTCTAGCTTAATTATCTTCAGAAAAGAAGCTGCCTCTTGCCTTATAGAAGATAAGTACCTCCTTCAGACAGGTATAGGTGGAACAGAATATTCTATTTAGCAAGACCTTCTTGGTTCTCTCTATGGCCAATTGGGAGGGATCTTAGAAATAGTATGAAAGCCTATATGTCTTTAAATCATTACCCCATTTTTTAGAGATTGCCTGAATTATTGAAGGAACTTAAGCTTAAAGACTAATTCTTTGTTAAAATACATATCCGTAGGAAGAATGACATTTTACAGTGTTACCTGCCATATTTATTTGATTGAAATAAATGGCTAAATTCAGGTTCTAAGAGAAAGGGTGAAAACAGACTACAATGCCCTTAGATACTCAAGAGAGAAAAGTGTCATGGCTCTAAGAACCCCATTCTGCTTTGTGTCAGGCCTGTGGTAAGGTTAGCATGAACTTTCCTGGGTCCATAAGATCTAGATTATTTTTTCTCATCTCTTACCATGACCACCTGATTATATACCTGAAACTCCTAGGTTAACTCTTCTTATCCTTAACTTAAAATGGTGTTTCTTGAAATGAAAATATTAGAGAAAATAAAACACTTTTAAATTTAATTTCTTCACACTAGGTGGCTATTTAGAAGACACTGGACCTTTCTTTCTCTCCCTTTGTCCCACCTTCTGTGCACTAGTTGGCTACTTCACTGCTTTCTAAACAACCAGGCCTGGAGGATATCATTCAAGAATTTACCTCTCTCACTTAAGTTCTCTGCCTTAACTTCATTAGTCCTATATTCAACAAGAAAAGGGAGTGATCCAAGGGAATATGCATCACTTTTTTTCCTTCATATTCCATAGGGATACCTTTGAGGAACAAGCTACTAATGCCATACCAACTATTTCTTTTTAAATTTCCAACCTCAAGAATTCCTTTCTAATTACTCAAACACAATGTTTTAGGGAAAGACCATGTTCCAAGATTTAACACTAGAATCTATAGTGGCATTAATTGATATCTCTTCTTCAACAAATCCCCAATAAGATGGCTTATTATATTGCAAAGAGGTCAGGCATTAAGCGAGCACATGTTTGATCCAGGAGTATTCTTAAGCATATTGATTTTCATCTTGGTAAAAGTATAATATTTTTGAGGCCACAAGCTTTTTTCCAAAAAATGTATGTCCAGCCCCTCAGAAAGAAATTCATCCTCCATGTACTTGTCAACATTTAGTAGAAGCATCCATGATTTTCTAAAAAGGAAAAGCAATAATCTTCCATTTCTTCAAAGTTGGTCAAAATCATAAATAAGTATAGGATGAAGAGAACTGGAAATTAACCTTCTCAGAAATAAGATTTCTCCAAAATTTCTGTCATATTTTTCAGTGAATAAACTAACTACAGACTATATTAACTCAAATGATTCTTCTGTGAGTGTTTATTCCAGACAATTCAGACTCAAATGTCCAGAATACAGATGACCTCAGGAAGCATGAACAAGCCTAGAATGTTCCAAGGGTGAGTGACTGAGGATGCTGGATTGATTAGCATGGGGCTATAGGTTTAAACTCCACTGTTTATAGTGTAGACCTTAACCCTAAATGTCTCTTTAAGACAGCCACAAAACTTACTAAACTTCTAGAACATTCACCAGAATGGCAGTGACCCAATGCTCACTCAGCATTTTTAGCTTATGAGATTCACTGTGGAACATTTGAAAGCCCTTGACATTTATAAGGGATGACCACGATAAAGCCCAAGTATCCAATGCTTCAGAATATCACCATTTTGTCATTTTACTCATGTTGAACAAAAAAAGTGTAATTGTCAGTAGCTATATATGGTATGAAAAGTACAACAAAATGTTAGTAAGGAAAGATAAATACCATAGGAAAACACCTTTAACTGGAAACTAATCAACAAAACAAACAAGCAAGCAAAACAGAAACAGAGACATTGAAATTAAGAACAAACGGACAGTAACTAACCAGAGGAAAGATGGGATGAGATAGCGAGGAGAAATGGGTGAAGGGTTTTTAGGAACAACTATAAAGGACACATGGACAAAAGTAAGGGGGGTGGAATAAGGGGAGGGAGTTGGGGATGGCTGGGGTGGGTAAAGGCAGATGAAGGTAAAGGCAAAAAACTGTATTTGAACAATAAAATTCAAAAGTAGTTAATAAAAATGAAAAAATAAATGAAGCAAAAATAATAAGTTTCTTCTCAAAGGGAGAGAATTCAAAACTCTGTGAAGATATTAAGAAATAAACATATATATGGATGTTTTTCTGAGTTCTTGTTTTATGTCAGTTTTCCTTTTTATTAAATTTATTGTGATAACACTAGTTAACAAAATTATACAGATTTTGGGTGCACAATTCTACAACACATCATTTGTACACTGTATTATGTGTACACCACCTGAAGCCAAGTCACTACGCATCACCATTTATCTCCCCTATACCTTGCTTCATCTTCCCCTCTCTCCTCCCTCACCTTAGCAATCACTACACTGTTGTTTATGTCCACAAGTTTGCCTCTTTTTTTTCCTTTTTTCTCAATCCTTCTACCTCCCACCCAACTCACCAACCCCACAGCCCTACACAGCCTGCTCTCTATGAGTCTGTCTATTTTGCTTGTTAGTTTATTTTGTTCATTAGATTCCACATATGAGTGAAATCATATGGTACTTGTCCTTTTCTAACTAGCTTATTTCACTGAGCATAATGCTCTCCAGGTCCATCCACAATGTCACAAATGATAAGAATTCCTTCTTACCACTGAGTAGTAGTCCATTGTGTAAGTGTACCACAGTTGCTGTTTTTTCTTTTAATCCACTCATCTACTAATGGAAACTTTGGCTATTTCCAAATCTTGGTTATTGTAAATAATGCTGCAATGAACATAAGTATGCATATATTCTTTCAACTGAGTGTTTTAGGTATCTTTAGATATATTCCCAGAAGTGGAAGCTCTGGGTCATAAGGCAGTTCCATTTTTAATTTTTTGAGGTATCTTCATACTGCTTTCTACATTGGCTGTACTAGTCTGAATTCTGATGATGTCTTGAGCAACCCTGGCTGCACACTGTTATGAAAGAAAGAGAGAGAGAGAGAGAGAGAGAGAGAGAGAGAGAGAGAGAGAGAGAGAAGAAAGAAAGAAAGAAAGAAAGAAAGAAAGAAAGAAAGAAAGAAAGAAAGAAAGAAAGAAAGAAAGAAATTAAGTTACATTTGTGGAACAAAGAAGAAAATTGTTTCCAGAACATATTCCAATATGTATCTCTGAATAAAGCTGCTTAGACAACTGAACAAGTCATCCTCATTCTCAATCATGCTCATAGTTTGCATGGAACTATCTGTGCCAAATGGTCATTTTTCTAACATTTATTATGTTAATAGGATAAATGTCAACATTTGTCAACATCTTGTAAATGATGTCTTAATGAGTTAAACTACTATTTCACACCTTGAGCAATTTCATAACAGAATAAGCAAAATATGAGGTTAAAGCAAGTGGAAAGAAATTCCAGAGAGCAAACCTTTTCTATGAACCTACATTCCTTGAGGTTTTGCTTAGAGTGTGTTCTAGGACCCCGGCCAATTTGGCCTAAACCTATGTATAGTATTTTTATTATATTTTTAACAAATCCTACAAAATGAGATTCACATGTTGATTCAGTCAAAAAATAAAAGCAAAAAAAAAAATGCAGTATCTACAAACTGGACAGAATGCAAGAGAGAAAGAGAGTGACTTAAAGATGTTGCCAAAAACCAATGAATACAGTGTTCTTGTAACATCAGGCTGTGTTCCACTCACATTGGGATAGGGGAAAAGATGGGGCAGGATACAGTCTTACTCTAGAATGAGTGAATCAGCAAGTTTTTATTTTACTCAGAACTTAAAAAAATAGCATTTACAAAAACACTGTTTACAAAATGAGGATGTAAGGCAAGACAAGTGTTAAATAAGATAACACCTAGGCTTGACAAGGTGGTCTGTGAGAAGCCTGAAAATACAGGGTTACAGTTAACATCATAGGTTTGGAGGTCACAAATATTAAGTTTCTGCATTTAAGTCCTGACTCCAGTAATTACAAATTAAATACACTTGAACAAATCACTTTATTTCTCTTAGTCTCAGTCTCCTTATCTATAGAATGGAAATAATAATGCCTGCTATATGAATTTATAACTATGATTAAATGTGATAATATAGAATCAATTATTTATCAATAATAAAAAGCAATTATTGTCACCATAGTATCTGCTAATACAATTGAAAATTGTTCATCCCTGGTGTTAAAAGTAATGGTCGGTGGCAGACTACCAAGAGTCTGTAAAATACCTTGCATGTTGTTCTTCTTAGGTTTGAGAGCAGGGGTCTTCTGAGGGATTCTTGTGTGAAACCTAGAAACATTTAGAAAGTAAGGAGTAAAATATAAAAAAATTATATAGTATTCAACTCTTAGAAGTGTTTCCTAGTCAATATTCCTAGTATGCTGGTAAAGAAAGATTTAGCCATGGGAGTTGCAATAATGACTACATCTTTACCATCACTGTAGTTATTTGAGAGTCAAGCATTATATCAATACCCCAGGTAAGAATAAGCAGTATGAAAAATGTATCAGGAAAACAGAACCTTCTCAGAAATCATAAGTATGTTTCACTCATATACCACATGCCACTACTCCTAGTTTTTATGTGTTTGTTTTGGTTCTTCTGTTCCAAGCTGGACAGTTGCAACTATAAACAAAATCAAGTCTGTGTTGGTAAAAAAATGAGATTGATTCTCTGAAAAAAAATAGCCAAAATGACCTAAATATAATGGATAAGGGATAAAAGAAAGGCTGCAATTTGGGAGGACAGAGGAGACAACTGCATTGCATGTCCCAGAAGCAGGAAGGAAAGTGACATTTTTTAGTATTATTATACATGGTAATTTGAAAGAATAGGGGAGTGTTGGTGCTAAATCAATATATCTTTTTATCCTAAGAGTTATGGGAAACACAGGAATGACATAAATCCATGTTTTAGATACATCAATCTTCATGAAGTGTGAAAAATTGGACAAGGGTCGACAATGGAGTATGTGACATTTCACTCACCAGAGTGAATGGAGGAACAAGGTGAGGAAGATCATAGGTTAAGTTTGGTCATATTGAATATGAAATTTTCTATATTGGAGATTTCCAAGATGTAGTTTAAATAAATATATCTAAAGACCAAGAGAAAAATTGAACTGTAGACAAGATTTGGCAATATTCAGCATAAGGATAACAAAAGTCAAAAGCATAGATGAGATTAGGTAGAGAGAATGAATGAATTTCATTGAATGAATGGAATGGAGATGATAACAGGGTGATAAGGGGTCCTAGCAACAATAAAGTCCCTAGGAGATAAGAAAGGAAAAAATCCTGAAGGAAACAAAGAACAGGTTAAGGAAGTAATGGAAAAGTCAGAGGAGCACGTTGTTATGTCAGACAAGATGCACCAGGAGGGACAAATATTACCAAAATATGTTATAATACTGTAGAATGTTGCTAAATGCTTATTATTTGTCAGGCACTATTCTAAGCCAGGGTTTGGCAGACTCCACAAAGGGCCAAATAGTAAGTATTTTAGGCTTTATGAGCTATATAGTCTCTGTCAGAAGTAGTCATCTCAGTCCTTAAAGTGCAAAAACAGTTACCCATAAAGGAGTGAATATGATTGTGTCTCAATAAAACTTAATTAACAAATACGGGAAGTAGGCTGCCTAAAGTTTTCTGACCCTTGTTCTAAGAACTTTATACAAATTAACTTGGTAATTTTCAGAACAAACCTATAAAGTAAATTTATTCCCATTTTATATATCTGTATACTGGAGCATATAGAGTTTAAGTAAACCTTCAAAGATCATAGAGCAAGCAAATGATGGAGACAGAATTCAGTACCAGGTATCTATCTTCACAGATTGTGCTCTTTAATCATGGCTGTTTGCTTTAGCCAAATGATCTTCAGTGAACAAGGTAAAAGCAGTTTCAAGGCAATAATAAGGGGAGATGTTTGGTGGCAATGAACTGAGGTGCAGATAAAAATTAAGAAAGGAAGCAGGGAGCGATGTGGGACTGGCTGGGGTGGAGGAGAATGGTGGAGGGGAAAGGCAGAAAACTGTAATTGAACAACAATACAGTAATTTAAAAAAATGAAAGGAGAAATCAATTGCAGGCAATGTTATTCTATGAAGAATAAAGAGAGGCCAAAGAAAACAGAGTCAAAACAAGGCTTTTTTTTTTTTTTTTTTTTTTTTGACAGGAGACACTTGCCATTTGTTCAAACAATTATTGGAAGAAGAGAGGAAGAATAATATAAATAATAACATAAAGGGGTTTCTGGAACACAGCAAAAGAAGGGATTTTGAGACAAGGTATTTAGAAAGCAGTAGATATAACTCACTGTGGCAACAGGAAGAACAGAAGAATGATTTGTGTGAGTGCAAGTAACTTTGTAAGTTATATGAATGAAATTTTTGAAAAATTATATATAAAACCTATTTTTCTCTGTGAAATAGGAAGATCATTCACTTATAGAAAGATGTTTATAAGTTATGGATATTTGAATTAATTTCTTTGCATAAAATTAGTTGTTACAATTATAATGTATTTAGGCAATGTATTGGGGTATTGAGTGCCTAAAGTGTCAGATACCCAATAAAGCCTTTTATAAGCAATATTTCATTCCAAACTTAGAGCATACCTATAAGTGGGTATTCTTAAGTTGAATATGGAAAACAGACGACTGGAACCTAACTAGATTTAAAAACTTGCCAATTAAGAAGAGATGGATTTAATATCTAGCACTAAAGTATTTGTTTTATTTCAAATGTAGTACTTTTATTCATAATTCTTTAATGCCTGTCAGAGTTGAGGAGCTAACTAGAAAATAGAATAGTTGTGACCAACAGTTAAAGACCATGATGTTATAGTGTCAAATTCTGCTTAATTGTATAGTTCCCCTGAGGTGGTACATCATTAATTACAAAACAAATGGTTAAGACATTGACTTGTCTAGAGACCTGAAGTGTGAGATGTCCCCGATACAAACAGTCACCAATTCTTCCTTTATAATTATTGCAGTACACAATAGAAAAAGCACATTGAGATATGTCTACTATGTTTCTTGGAAAGTTGACTTGAGAGAATAATTTAGCAAAGGAAAAAAGGGCGCTCACATAGAACAGGAAATATGGAAATAAGTATTGCAGATTACCAGAGAGTGTGAATGAGAAGCATACTCAGGAACCGGTACCAAGACATGGAGCCAGAATTAGGAAAATAAAAGGCACACTATGCATTCATTCATTTGATCATTTAGATTAAATAATTGAGTACACAAAATATGTAAGGCAGAGTTTTGATGGAAAGATGAACAACTAGGTGAACTGGAGGTTAGGTGCTGCTGGCTGCTGGTCTCTGTGGTCAGGAGGTGATGCTCAATACCTAACATGATGCAAACAATGCAGTCCAGGGACAGGAGTTTTGAAAAGTTGGCACGTGGAGTGAATGGTGAGACAGTGCTAACTCCTGTACCTGTTGCAGCTGAGAAATTATGGATGTCTGCCTCCAAGATATTAGAAACCAACAGAGGAAGGAAGATGGTGGTGCAGTAGGAGGGAGCAGATTCCACTTCCCCCTTCACATGGAAGAAAAGCCTGGTTGATCTATGGAGGAACAGAGCAAAAAAACAGCAGAAACACAATATATTTGAAAACAGAAAATCCAACGTTGTAGCGGACATTGAAAAACCAGGCAGTAAGGAGAGTACTTCAGAACAATAAGAGCCCAGGGATCAGCGTGGAGACCAGGGCAACTGAGGCTCTGGACCCAGCACTGGCCCAGCCTGCCACAGGACTTTCGGGAGGGAGCCAGTCTGCTCGCAATAGCAGACAGCTGTGAGACCAAAGGCGCCTGCACCTGAATGGAGACAACTGCATAACTAGAGACACCCAGCCCATGCTGGGAACCCATGGAATGTGAGCTATCCATGGGACAATCAGAGCCCACACATGTGAACCCAGGGAATGTGCATGATCCATGGGAAACCCAGAGCTCACTCCTGTGAAATTAGGGTGAGTGCACACAAAGCAGGACATCTGGAACCCACACCTGAAAACTCAGGGTAGACGCACATCACGTAGGAGATCCAAGCTCCACCCCATAAACTCAGGAAAGTGTGCACTTTCCAGGAATCTCAGAACATATGCCCGAGACCCTGCACAGAGAGGCACCAGGCTAGCCCTGGGGAGAGTAGCACAAAGATAACTGAGTGTTGAACAGGGAGAAAAGTGATACCGTCACCCCTTGGTCATTGAAGTCAGCAAGACAAGAAAAAACAGTTTGGCAAGTTTGAAAACAGCAAGGCTTTTTGTTTGTTTGTTTTAAATATTTTTTATTATTTTTTATTATTTTGAGCTTTTTTACCCCTCAACTCCTTTTCCTTCTCTTTACTTCTTTCTTGTTTTATTCCCTCTTCTTTTCTTTCCAATTTTATCTCTTCTTCCTTACTCTTTTTTCTTTTAAATACCCACAAGTGAGACAAAACAAACAAACAACAACAACAAAAAAATGTGGAAATGTGAAAAAAAAAGCAGGGTTGATCCCAAAGAGGAAGCATCCCAACAGCTGAGACAGTGGAAACTGTGAAAACCAGGATACCCGCAGAAGACTGCACCACTGAATCTCACAGGTATTCTACCACAGAAGTTCACACCATAAACCCAGGGAGCCAGAACAGATCAATTTCAGAAGTAGAGGCTAACAAGAAGAGCCTCATAAACCATGGGAAGACAAAGAAACAATCCCCAAATGACAGAAAAGGAGGAAGCCCCAGAAAGAATGATAAATGAAAGAGAAGCAACTCAATTATCAGATATTGAGTTCAAAGCAATGGTTGTCAGGAAGCTCCATGAGCTCTCAATGAGCTACCACAAAATACAGGGAAGCTACCATGAACTCACTGCAAACTATATCAACATGAAAAAGGAAATAGAAACTATCAACAAAGGCCAAGGGGAAATGAAGAATACAATTTTTGAGCTGAAGAACACAGTGGAAGGAATGGAAAGCAGAATGAATTAAGCAGAAGATCAGATCAGCGAGTTGGAGGACAAACTAGAAAAAAAAAGACACCCAGAAAGAGCAAGAAAGGGAAAAGAGGCTCAAAAAGAATGAAGAGGTATTAAGAGAAATGCAAGACAATATGAAACATAATAATATCCATATAATAGGGACACCAGAAGGAGAAGAAGAAGAGCAAGGGATAGAAAAACTATTTGAAAAAGTAATGATGGAAAGCTTCCCTAATATGATGAGAGAAAAAGTCACACAAATCCAGGAAACATAGAGAGTCCCAATCAGGAGGAACCCAAGGAGGCCCACTTCAAGACACATCATAGTTGAAATGGCAAAATTCCAAGACAAAGAGAGAATCTTAAAGGCAGCATGGGAGAAAAAGGAAGTAATGTACAAGGGAGACCCATTTAGGTTAGCAGCTGACTTCTCAATGGAAACGCTCCAAGCCAGAAGAGAATGGCAAGAAATATTCCAAGTAATGAGAACCAAAGGCCTGCAAACAAGACTACTTTACCCAGCAAGGCTTTCAATCAAGATAGAACGACAAATAAGGAGCTTCCCAAACAAAAGAACTCTAAAAGAATACACCTCTACCAAAGTTCTGCAAGAGATACTAAGGGGACTGCTTTAAGGAAAGGAAGGAAAGGAGAGAGAGAAGGAGAGGAACACAGGTACAAAAATGGCAATGAATAAGTACCTATCAACAATAACCTTAAGCATGAATGGATTAAATACTCCAATCAAAGGACATAGAATAACTTGAATGGATAAGAAAGCATGACCCACACATATGCTGCCTACAAGAGACCCACATCAGGACAAAAGACCTACACAGACTCAAAGTGAAGGGCTGGAAACAAGTTTTCCAAACAAATGGATAGGGAAAAAAAGCTGGGGTAGCAATAATCAGACAAAGTAGTCTGCAAAAGAAGGGTCATAAAGAGAGACCCAGAAGGTCACTTCATAATACTGAAGGGAAGAATCCACATAAACATAAAGAACATAAGAACACATAAACATTGTAAATATATGTGCACTCAACATAGGAGCACCTAAATATATAAAGAAAATCTTAGAGGACATCATGAAAGATATTGATAGCAACACAATTACAGTAGGGGATTTTAACACCCATTTGTCAAAAATGGACAGATCTTCCAACAAAATATCAAGATATTGTGGCATTTAACAACAATCTAGATGAAATGGACTTAATGATATATATAGAACCCTTCATCCCAAAGAAAGAAAATGCACATTTTTTTCAAATGCATATGGAACATTTTCAAAGATAGACAACATGATAAAAAAAAAAAACCTCAACAAATTCAAGAAAATTGAAATCATACCAAACATTTTCTCTGATGACAAGGGACTGAAACTAGAAACCAACCCCAAGGGGAAAAACCCAAACCACTCAAAATCATGGAGAATGAATTGCATGTTATTAAACAATGAATAAGTCAAGAATGAAATTAGGAAGGACATCAAGAAGTTTTTGGAAACAAACAAAAATGAACTCACAATGACCTAAAACTTATGGGACACAGTGAAGGCAGTCCTCAGAGGAAAGTTCATAGTGATACAGGCCTACCTATAAAAATATAGAAACATTTCAAACAAACAATTTAACCCTATTCCTACAAGAACACAAGGAACAACAACAAAGACAGCCCAGAGCAAAGTGAAGGAAGGAAATAACCAAGATCAGAGCAGAATTAAATGACAAAGAGACTAAAAGCACAATTCTAAGGATCATTGAATCCAGGAGCTGGTTCTTTGAAAAGATAAACAAAATTGACAAGCCTTTAAGCAGGCTCATAAAGAAAAAGGAGAGAAGACCCAAATAAACACAATCAGAAATGAAAGAGGAGAGATTACAACTGACAGCGCAGAAATACAATGGATTGTAAGAAATTGCTATGAAGAACTGTATGGCAAGAAATTTGAAAACCTAGGTGAAATGGACAAGTTTCAAGAAAAATATAATCTCCCAAATCTCAATGAAGAAGAAGCTGAAAGCCTAAACAGACCAATAACAGCAGATGAAATTGAACCCGTAATCAAAAAACTCCCGACACACAATAGCCCTGGACCAGATGGTTTCACTGGAGAATTTTACAAAGAGCTACCCCTAGCCTTCACTTACTACTCAAAAAAATCCAAAATGATGGAAGACTCCCAAACTCTTTTTATGAAGATAGCATCATCCTAATCCCAAAACCAGATAAAGACAGAACAAAGAAAGAAAACTTCAGGCCAATATCACTGATGAACATAGATGCTGAAATCCTCAAAAAAAAATTGGCAAGCTGAATCCAACAATACATTAAACACATCATTCACCATGACCAAATGATATACAAGGATAGTTCAACATTCACAAATCATTCAATGTAATGCATCACATAAACAAAAGCAAAGACAAAAATCACATGATCCTATTAATAGATGAATAAAAAGCATTTGATAAGGTACAGCATCCATTTATGATAAAAACACTCAGCAAAGTGGCAAAAGAGGGAGCATTCCTCAAAATAATAAAGGCCATATATGAGAGACCTACAGCCAACATCATACTCAACAGGCAAAAACTAAAACCTTTCCACTAAGATCAGGAACAAGACAAGGTTGTCCACTTTCACCTCTTCTATTTAATATAGTATTGGAATTTTTAGCCACAGCAATGAGGTAAGTAAAGGAAATAAAAGGCATCCAAATTGGAAAGGAGGAAAAAAACCACCATTGTTTGTAAATGACATGATATGAATATAGAAAATCCTATAGACTCGTCCAAAAAGCTGCTCAACCTAATAAATGAATTTGACCAAACAGCTGGATAAAATGTCAATATCCAGAAATCAAAGGCATTTTTGTACACCAACAATGAAAGAGCAGAAGCAGAACTCAAGAAAAAAATCCCATTCAATATAGCAAAAAGAAAAATAAAATACCTAGGAATAAACCTAATCAAGGAGGTAGAAGACCTGCATGCAGAAAATTACACAACACTGAAGAAAGAAATCAAGGAAGACACAAACAAATGGAAACATATACCATGTTCATGGATTGGCAGAATCAACATCATCAAAATGTCCATACTACCCAAAGCAATTTGCAGATTTAAAGCAATATCTATTAAAGTACCAAAAGAATATTTCACAGACATAGAACAAACTATTCAAAAACTTATATGGAACCATAAACAATGTAGAATAGCTGCAGCAATTTTGAGAAAGAAGAGCAAAGTAGAAGGCATCACAATACCTGACACCAAAGTGTATTACATGGCCACTGTAATAAAAACAGCCCGGTACTGGCATAAAAACAGGCACATGGACCAGTGGAATAAAACAGAGAGCCCAGAAATAAATCCAAGTCTATGTAGTAAATTAATATTCGACAAAGTAGGCCGCAACATAAAATGAAGGAAAAATAGCCTCTTCAACAAGTGGTGTTGGGAGAAATAGACAGATATGTGCAAAAAAAAAATGAAACATGGACATCAACTTACACCATACATAAAAATAAATTCAAGATGGATAAAAGATTTAAATATAAGCCGTGACACCATTAAAGTCCTAGAGGAGAATGTAGGGAGGAAAATCTCGGATATTTCATGCAGCAACATTTTTACTGATATGTCCCCTAAAGCAAGGGACATAAAGGAAAGAATAAACAAATGGGATCTCAGCAAAATAAAAAGCTTCTGCATGACTAAAGAAAAGAGTATTAAAATAAAAAGAGAACCAACTTTATGGGAAAACATATTTGCCAATGATACCTCAGACAAAGTTTTGATCTCCAAAATATATAAAGAACTTACAGGACTCCACTCTAAGAAGACAAGCAACCCAATTAAAAAATGGGCAAAGGACTTGAACAGACACTTCTCCAAGGAGGATGTACAGAGGATCCAGAGACACGTGAAAACATGTCCCATATCACTAGCTATCAGGGAGATGCAAATTAAAACCATGATGAGATACCACTTCACACCAGTCAGAATGGCCATCATAAATAAAGCAACAAACAACAAGTGTTGGAGGGGTTGTGGAGAAAAGGGACCCTAGTGCACTGCTGGTGGGACTGCAGACTGGTACAACCAAAATGGGAAGCAGTATGGAATTTTCTAAGAAAACTAAAAATGGATTTACCTTTTGACCCAGCAATTCCACTGCTAAAATTATGTCCTAAGAACCCTAAACACCAGTCCAAAGAACCTATACACCCCAAAGTTCATAGCAGCACAAGGTACAATAACCAGGTGTTGGAAGCAGCCTAGGTGCCCATCAGTAAATGAATGGATCAAGAAACTATGGTACATTTATTTACACAATGGAATTCTATGCAGCAGAAAGAAAGAAGGAGCTCCTACCCTTCACAACTGCATGGATGGAACTGGAGACCATTATGCTAAGTGAAATAAGCCAGGTGGTGAAAGATGAATACCATATGATCTCACCTTTAACAGGAACCTAATCAACAAAACAAACAAGCATAATATAACCAAAAACACTGAAATTGAGAACAGGCTGATAGTCACCAGAGGGGAAAGGGGAGGGGATTTCAGGGGGAAAGGGGAAGGGTTTAGAGCAACAAGTAAAAAAGACACATGGACAAAAACTAGGGGGCTTGCATATGGGAGGGAGGTTAGGAGGGTTGGGGCAGTGGGCTGGTATGGGAGTAAAAGACAGAAAACTGTACAAGAACAATTAAAATAAAGAAACAACAACAAAATATGTAAGGCAATGAGCTAGGCCATGAAGAGAGTAAGGTGATAGCAATTGAACAGAATCTTATCTCAAGAAACCTACACTATGGGAGAGGTAAATGCCATGTGCTATGTGGCTAAAACATGAGAGGATGAAACTGATCCAGATGTCTCTTCACAAAATGTATTGAATGGCCATACTAAGCCATCTACATGTTTTAAACCATTAACTTTATACACGCACACATAGAGAATCCAAAGGGTTGGATTGTATTCCATAAAGAAGAAAATAACTATTTTCTTTCATTTTTAGTTATATACCCTCATCTTGCTTCTTGGAATCAATCCCTCATTTTTGATTCTTCACAAAATCACCCACATTAATCACAATGTATGAAGTTAAATGAATTTTAGCTATTTCCAAAAACTGTTTCTGCCTTCAAAGAATGCCAGTTGTCCTTGGTGAGAATAATATACTTTAGGTTCTGACAGTGAGTATGCATCAAATTTTGAAAACATCCTTGATCTTCCAAAGTAAAGGTTTTTGAGCAGACCACAATTATTTAATGTCCAAGTATTAGTATTTTTATTTTCACAACAGGTCACACAACTTTATATCATTTTATATAAATAAGATAATTTATATAAGTGTTTAATTATTTTATTTATTATAGCAGAGGCCACAATTCTTGTAGTAAGAGGCTGTTATGTTTTCTTTCATGAAAATTTTGTGATTACCACAAAAGGAATAAAAAGATTGCTGGTGTAACACCCTATATAAGAAAAGAAGGAAGAACGCATGGAGAATGATGCCCATATCAGAGGGGTACTAGGCTGACATGAGGTTCCTGAACACAGAGGGAAAAGAGAAGCAGGCCTCCTGTAGAACCTCTTGGTTAGTTTCTGGGTCTAGTAGAGAGCTCTACATTTCTTTCGAGTTCCCTACTTTGTAGAATCTTTGGGCCAGAAAGTGGAAGTGGTGTTTAGAAGTAATCAATATATGCATCTTCTCCAGGTACACTTCTTCACTCTAACACCCCAAGAATCAGATATTGTTTTAACATGAAGAATCAGAAAGTATTTTAGGTAACTTCTAAATAGAGCACATCTTGATATGCATGGGCATGTGGCCCTTCAAGAACCCTGACAGATAAAAAGTAAGTTTAAATTCGGTGAAGAGATTAAGAAGTACAAATAGCCAGGTATAAAAAGTCACCAGATTGACTCTAGTTAAGACAGTGGTGTAGGTAAATGTGATACTCAAATCCTTCAACAAAATCACAACTAAACTACAGAACAACCATCATACACAACCACCTAACACCTAGCTGAACAGAAGGATATAAAGAAGAAGCCACATCAAGGCTGGTAGGAGGGGCATACACACAGAATAAGTTGGCCCTATGCCCACTGTGGCAAATAACAATTGGGAGGGATATCTCAGCTGTGGAGTTTCTGCTTGAGGAGAGAGGAGTCCCAGCCCCACACCAGATTGACTGCCTAAAGATCCAGTGACCGGAAGAGAAATCCCCATAACTTCTGGCTGTGAAAACTACATGGGATTTTTGACTGAGTGAGATAGAGAGTTACCAGAGTCCCAGGCAGTTCTTAAAGGGCCCACAACAGACTTACACTGACTCACTCCCTCTGAGTTTCAGGGCTGGGGCACCAGGGACATATGGGGAGGAACTAGTAAAGAAACTGAGTTGTCTGGAATTAGGTGAGAACTAGAGGTACAGCTTTTTCCTAGACAGAAGTACTGGTAGAGATAATTATTCCTTTGCTGAGCTCTGCCTTCAAAGAGATGACAGGCAAGTACCATATCTGAGTTTTCATTAACTTGGCCCAAATAATTTGCCCCACCTAACTTGCAGGTCCAACCCAAGTTGTTTCCAGTGGCTTTTCCATATAAACAGCCAGCCTTGGATCATGCTTTAGACTTTCTTACATTTTCTCAAATAAGCAGCATCTGGCTTGTGTGCCCCAAACCTCTCACTAAATTTCTCCAAGCCTGGTTCTAGTAGCAGCTGGCATTGGTTTGCAGCTTGGCCTCTCCTAGGCACCTTCAAGCCCAGCAGAATTAGAAGCCATTTGCAGATCACTTTGTAGCTAACTTAGGGCAGCCCTGGGCAGAACACAGGTGGTGCTTGACCTTGGTATCCACCTCCCAGGAGGCCCCAGGACCAGGGCACCCGGTAGAGAGCTTCAGATTATATCAAAGCACAACCCATGAGGGACATATTCTAGGGGCTGACAGAGAAGGCATCAAAAGCCTAGTTAAAGTGATTCTTGCTCTGTGGAGTCAGCCCCTACATAGCAAATCTTCTGCAGGGACCAGAATCAGCCATTATAGCCAGTCAACCTGGGGTGAAACCCTTCCAATAATCCAGGTTCAACTACAACAGGAAGGTGTGTACAGCCCAGACAAGAAAACATGAAAGGAGTTCTTCATTACCAAGCCAGTATGACAAGAAATGTCAAAGTATCTTCTTTAAAAAGAAGAAAAAAGGATAAAAACATGAATAATAAAATGGCAATATTTTATTATTGGAAAAATGCCTAGAACAAAAAATGTATTCAGTAAATATAGTTATGGCAATTATGACTATTATTATATAGACTTCTTCAGACAAGTCACTGAAGCATGTCACTCACTCATTTTTTTTCAATAGCATAAACTATTGCCCTTGGAAAGCAAAATCACTCCCTAGCAGTCGGATTGCACTCAGGATGAAGGCATGACTGCTAAGGGCAGCAGTATCAGAACACAGCATCTTCAGTCACATAGAAACAGTACATTCATCTCTCCTTATGCACTACAGATACATTCTGAATCCCCCTGTGTATATCTGGAACCTTGGAGAGCAGTGAACCTGACAACTAATAATCAAATAGAAGAATTATAGCAATATACTATAATAAAGTTATATGAATATGGTCTCCTTTGTTTTCAAAATACCTCATTGTACCATACTCACCTTCTCAGTTCAAGGAAGCACTTTATGGTTTCTCTTGACATATCTGAATTATCAGCATCAGTACTCTTGTGCTTTAGGGCCATTATTAAGTAAAATAGGGTTACTTTAACACAAACACTGTGATACCATGACAGTCCATCTGATAAGCCAGAGGGCTGCTAAACAACTAACAAGTGGGGTGTGTGTACAACATGGACACACTGGGCCAACAGGTAATTCATGTCCTGACTGGATGGAGCAGAATAGTGTGAAGTTTCATCACACTACTGAGAATGATTTGAAATTTAAAACTTATGAAATGTCATGGATGGAAATTTCCATTTAATATCTTTGTGTTGTGGTTAACCATGGGCAACTGAAACCATGCAAAGTGATAAGGGGGGACCACTGTACTCATACTCAAAACTGGAAAATTCCCACAATATCTATAAAGCTGGCAATCATTGCTATGTTTAGACTTTAACTCATTAGATACTCACAGGGAAGAGAAAGTATTACAGAATTTCTCCTTTACCACTGCATACAATTCCTTAATGGAGTCCATAATCAGCCAATGGGAAAATGGAGATAATGATGACAATGATGGTAATGATGGTGATGATGATAGACTTTACTGTGTGCCAGGCACTGTTCCTAGTGTTTGACTATATACTTCCTCATTTAATTCTCATAACAATCTTATGAGGTAGGTAATAGTATAATCCTCATTTTAAAGGTGGGGAAATCAAAATTTATAGACAGAATCAAAAGTTTATATACAGAAATCTCACATATAGCATTCATGTCTTATTGTATATTTTATTTGTAAAGTAATTATATGTAAAAACATACTTAGTTCTCTCTCACTAATATAGATTCATCCATTCTCAACAGATGATTTAGTTACCATAAACCAATGCTATTGTTTTAAGCAAAACACAAAAGAAAATTTTGGTGAATGTTGCTATAATATCAGGGACAATTATTATGTAACAGTTGCTGGACTGGAAGATTCTTTCCTACCTCTTGCTGTCTATGGGAAAACCAGGTCTGCAACTTTCTTGACACAATACTCCACTACAAAGTTCATTGCTCCTGAGCATGGTAACATACTGTTTGTCTCTTCTCATTTATTTAAAAGATGTGATCAGTGTGCGGATGAGTTAACACATCTCAGACATCATTACCTGTGATTTAGTTACAAATTTCTGCCAATCCTGGAATTAAGTCATTTATACAGACTCTTTGAAGACATTCACTTTGAGAAATAGGTGAATGGCTTCATAGATGAAGTGACAATAGCACATAATATTACAGGAAGTTTGAGATGGAATTATTCTCACATGAAATAGCTGTTGCATAGAACCATTTGCCCCCCTCATCATTCACACTCAGAGGCATACCAGCTAAGAAATGATCACAGCCTCTTGAAATGATCAAGAGGAGAAAGAAAACAGAATTTAGTTCATATATTTCCTACAGACATGCTTCCTCCTGAAAGATAATCAGTAGTACCCAGGCAGAGCTCACAGGTAGGGGCAAATATACACATGCATTGGAATGCTTAGTCTTCCTGTGTAAAAGGGGTTTGGTTTTGATTCAGAGAGCCTGCAGATATGGTTAAAGAAATACGCTTCAGGTACACCAGCTAGAATGCATTGGTCTGAGAAAACACCAGACTACTTTGCTCTGCAATTTTTTTGATGAAGTGTGACAAAGATTTTATCCTTAACAAAATTCTTTTCAGTGTCTTATTTTTTAAAGATTTTATTTATTTATATTTAGATAGAGGTGAGGGAAGGGGAAAGAGAGAGAGAGAGAGAAACATAAATGTGTGGTTGCCTCTCACACACCCGCTAGTGGGGGCCTGGCCTGAAACACAGGCATGTGCCCTGACTGGGAATCAAACCAAGGACCCTTTGGTTCACAGGCTGGCACTCAACCCACTGAGCCACACCAGCTGGAGCAAGATCTTCTGAATAGCCTTCTCAAGTAGCCCTGACTTTTGGCCTTCTGTGGTCCTCTGTGGATTGTCCAACTTCAGCAAAAATACTATCCGATTACCTTGATGTTTGACTAGATTTCCCCTTCATCATTTTGTTTGGCCAGAATCTCCCCTACACTTGATGCTTCCTTTCATTAATTTTCTATCCACTGAATCCCTTCCCAGCACTCACACATTTAGCTATGAATTCCTAGTTTTCCTTGTATTTGGAGTTAAAACTAATCTCTCTCCTCTCCTGAAAAAAAATCTATTTGAAATTGTCCTCCAGCTATCATAGCTCCCCTTGAAAAAAAAGTTTGCTGCATGTTTTCTTCAGGAAATCTTTTAAAGAGGAGAATGTATTTGAAATAATAAACTAAATTACTGTGTACCCAGTTTCCAACTCACCAGGATCAAGGACTTTTTAGAAGGTGCATGCATAGATGCTTATCATCTGTGAAGCTTCTGCGCCTTTCAGGCAGGTATTGAAAGTGGTTGCAATGTACCTAATTGAGCTTATATTCTGTACCTTAGCCCATTCATTAAGCAAATATATATGGACAGAGTGAGCAGTGAGAAAGAAAGAGAGAGAAGGATTCTAAGTGCACTAAACCTTACTCTTTCCAGAGAAGTAGAACAGTTTTTCCCTACTTATTTTTTGCATGATTGAGATCTGAAAGATACACATGTCAACACCAACCAAATATAAACTGTCCTTGCCTATTAGTGCTGTTTGGGTACTGAGACGAGATTGATGTTCATAAGCTGTAGGAGATTCATACCAGATTTCACTGCCAAATGTCACACAAAGGCAAATCAGTTTGAGAGTATGAGTTGTCACCAAATAGAGGCAAATGCCTAGTTTACTCACTTGGACAGCTCCAGAGAAGTTTCTGGATCAATGAAAACAAGCAGATTAGTTTGCCAACACATTCTTGAAGATCACAGATGATTTTAAGGACTTGTGTTGAAGTGAATTATAGTGTACTCTATAATCAAAAGGGCATAAAACATTTGCTTTCAACTACTTTTCATAAGCCACTACTCATTCAGCTAAAGATTAATAAGTATAGGGCCATTTAGTGTTACCTGCTGCTTACATATATAAGAATATGCATAAGGTGGTACCTGTACCAAATCCTTCATGAGGAAGTATCAACCATATGGGGCTTGAAGAAAGTTTGTTACAGGTAAACACTGACATAAGCAATGCAAAAACTAAAAATAAAAAAAAGCAAAAGACACATCTAGAAGAAGGAACTCCATCTTTAGGTTGGGAATCAAGGAAAGAAGAGGATGAGGTTGAAGCCTGATAAGCTGGTGATCAAATCCATGGGCTTTGTAGATGAGTACTTACTCCTCACTGTTACACTTAGTAGTGTCATCACCATAAGATGGTTATTTAGACTTGGTAGGACTAAATTTACCTATCTATAAAATCAAAATAGTAGTACTCATTTCATAACTTTGTTTAAAAGATTGAATGCAGCAATACATATGAAGTACTTTGCATAGGTCTTATATCATAGGAAGTGTACCCCAGTGATGTTAGAATTATTGATTTCTAGTCAGAAAAGGAGATTAATGTTTGAAACATCACTGTTACCTATTTTGATTTAATAAATCTAAAAAGTTCTTTAATATATAAAATATAATTAGCAAAGTATCTGGAACATAGAAAAACTCAATGAAAATTAAGCATTATACTGTTATTACCTAATTAACTAATATCACCCTTCCCTAAGTCAGAACCTTAGACTCATTTCTATATTTAAGTGCCTAAGCAAAACAAATTCTCAAATGTTTTCATTAAAAACCAAATTGTTGAAATGACTTCCTCCTATGCCCCCCAAATGTACCTTCAGCCAGGGCTTAAAGGGTAAGTAGAAATTAGCTGAAAGAAAAGAGCATAGAGAGGACTTCTAATGCCCAATGTCAAGATGGGAGTTAGATGCACTAGATAAATTTAAAAGAAAGTTGTCTAACAGAATGTACATGGACAGGTGATTAGATGTGAACTGGAGTCAAAAATATTAGAGTCTAGCATCCAAAATCATATCCTTTGGCCATTGTTGTCAGCCTTCCCTTAGAAAATCTGGAATCTAAATAATTTGTCTACATCTACTACTCCATCTAGGGTTCAAGCCAACCTCATTCTTTCCTTGGATTTTTGCCATACTTTCTTTCCTAAACTTCTTTACTTCTGTCATTGCTCTATGCAGAAGCCAAAGTTTTAAAACCTAAATCAGATGATCCTGCCTCTCTCCTCAGTGGAGTAGGAATTGGCAAACTTTCAATTGTAAAAGGAGTAAAAACAGTGCCCCTTTTCTTTTTCTAATTAAGTTTTCATTTTGATATTATCATAGACTCATAAGCAATTTTTAAAAATAATACAGAAAGATACCTGTACCCTTTATGCAGTTTCTCCCAATGATAACATTGCAAAACAACAGCACAGTAACACAATCAAGATATTGACATTTATAAAGCACATTCCATTACCCCAAGAATCCCTGGTGTTGACCTTTTATAGTCACATCCAATTGTCTCTACCAACATTCCATTTTCTAATCTCTGTCAATCACCAATCTCTTCTTCATTTTTTATAATTCTATCATTTTAAAATGATATGGAAATGACATTATACAGTATGTAGTCACTGGATTTTTTTCACTTAGTACAATTCCATGGAGATTTATCCAAGTTATCACATGTATCAGTAGTTTATTAAAAATCATATTGGTATGGATGTACCACAGTTTAGTTATAATTCACCATTGAATCTCAGTTGTTTTCAGTTTTTGGCTACTTTGAATAAAGTTGTTTTGAACAAAGCTGTTTACATCTATATCTATATTTATCTATCTATCTATCTATCTATAGAGAGATTTGTGTAAGCATAAACTTTCATTTATCTAGGGTAAATAAACAAGAATTCAGCTGCTCAGTATTATGGTAGTTGCATACTTTCAAAGAAATTGTGTTCTAAACTGACTGAAACATTTATATCACCATCAGGAAATGTTTGACAGATTCCATTTCTCTTCATCCTCACTAACATGTGCTGTCTTCACCACTTTATTTTAGTTATTCTAATAGGTGTGTAGTGGTATCCCATTGTAGTTTTAGTTTCCATTTCCTTAATGGCTAAAACACATGGAACATCTTTTAATGTATGTATTTATCATCCATATATGTTCTTCTGTAAAATGTCAGTTTTGTGTTTTTAGTTTTTTATTTAATTGCATTTTTAGTGTTAAATTTTTAGAGTTCTTTATATATTATAGACACCAGTACCTGGTCAAATACAAGGTGGGACAAAAGTAGGTTTACAGTTGTTCCTACAGAAAATAATGCAATAGTTAGTAAATAATAAAATAAGAATAAACTGTTTTGTGCACTCATAACTGTAAACCTACTTTTACCCCAAACTGTATATGGTTTGCAAACATCTCCTCCACTTCTATAGTTTGTTTTTTCATCCTCTTCGCATGGGCTTTAGATCAAAGTTTCTTTTGTTTTCTTTTTTAAGTTTCTATGAAGTCCAATTTAATTGTAGGCCAAACAAATTTAATTCTGATAAGGTCAAATTTCCCTAGTCATGGTTTTGTGTCAAGTCTAAGCACTTGTTTCCCAGCCCAGAGAGTGATGATTTTATAGATTTACATTTTACATTCAAGCCTGTGATCAATTTTGATCAGACTCTCAAGGTTCTACTTTTTACTCTGGGTGTTCCAATCTGCAGTACCTTTTGTTAATAAGGCTATCTGTGTTAGTCTGCCTGGGCTGCTGTAACAAAATACCATAGACTGAATGGCTTAAATAACACATATTTAATTTTCACAGTTCTTGAGTTTGGGAGGACCAAGATAAAGATAGAAGGCAATTCAGTTTCCCATGACAGCCCTCTTCCTGACATAATGATTGCTGCCATCTCACTCTGTCCTCACATAGTAGAGAGAGCATGATTTCTTCTCTTCTTATAAAGCCACTAATCCAATCATGGGGGCTCTACCTCTACCTTCATGATCTTATCTAACCATAAATACTTGCCAGTGGCCCCATCCTCAAATATAGTAAATTAAGTCTTCAATATATATATTAGAGGGGGTCGCAATTCAGTCCATACAGTTATCCTAACTCTGATTAATTGTTTTCACACCTTTGCAAATATTTTTTACCACATTTTTGTGGGACAATTTTTGGATTTTCTACTCTGTTTCATTGATCTATCATTCTGTCCTGATAATACTACACTGCTTTGGCTACTTTGCCTATACTATAGCTATATAATAGCCTTTAATATCTCTACAGTGATTCCTCTCTCTTAATTCTTGTTTTCAAGATAGTATTAGCTATCCTAAGGTCTGTTTCTTTCCATATACATTTTAGAATAAGCTTGTTTATACCTATAAAATCCTTGTTAGGATTTTGATAAGAATTGGATTAAATGTATAGATCAATTTGCGGAGAATTGATATTTTTACTACTTGAATTTTCCAATCCATGGATATAGAATGTCTTTTAATTTGTTTAGGTGTTATTTCTTTCTCCACATTCTGTAATTTTCAGTGTACAGATCTTATACATATTTTGTTAAGTTTATACCCAGCAATTAATTTTCCTTGGAGTGTTTGCAAATGGTATTATGTTTTTAATTTTACTTTCTATGTGTTCATTGATAGTACATAAAACTGTAATTGAATTTTTTTGTGTGTTGACCTTGTATCCAGAGATGTCACTAACATAGGTAATAATCTCTAGAAGGATTTTTTGTTTGTTTGTTTGTTTGTTTAAATTTCTTGGGATTTAGGGGTGTGCATAAACAATCACGTCATCTTCAAATAGGAACACTTTTACATCTTTTTTTCTAATCTGTATGCCCTCTGTATCTTTTTATTGCCTCATTGCAGTTGCTAGAACTTCCAGTACCATGCTGAAAAGAGTAATTAAAGTTTCTGTTCTTGCCTGTTTCTGTTTTAGGGGCAACATCTTTCACTAGTAATTATAATGTTAGGAAAAGAGGTTTTGATAGATTATCTTCATCAAGTTGAGAAAATTCCTTCTGAGCGCTTTTGTTTGTTTGTTTGTTTTATGAATAGCTGATAGATTTTGTCAAATGCTTTTCCACATATGTTGATATGATCATATAATTTGTCTTCTTTTTCTGTCTATATTAATGATTACATAAATTTTCAAGTGGTCAATAGCCAGCCTTAATTCATTGATTTCTTGCATGCCTGTAATCAAGCTCACTGGTCATATTTTATAAATGTTATAATACAATGCTGGATTTGATATACTAAAACTTTGTTGAAGATTTTTGCATTAAAATTTATAAGGGATATTCACTTGTAGTGTTCTTTTTACCCCTTTTTCTTTTGTTACTGCTGTTGTTTGATTTTGGTAGCAGGATGATACTAGCCTCAAAAAAAGGATTTGGGAAATAGTTCCACTTGTGTTTTCTGAAAGAAATGAGTAATATTGGTATTAATTTTATTTTTATTTATTTATCTTTAGAGGGGAAGGAAGGCAAGAGGGAGAGAGGGAGAGAAATATCAATGTATGGTTGCCTCTTGTGCATCCCTTGCCGGGAACTGGCCTGCAACCCAGGTATATGCCCTGACTGGGAATCGAACCATGATCCTTTGGCTCACAGGCCCGCGCTCAATCCACTGAGCTACACCAGCCAGGGCTGGTATTAATTTTTTAAATGTCTGGCAAAATTTTCTAATGAAATCATAACCCTGGAAGTGTCTCTATCAGAAGTTTTTTTATTAAAAACCTCATTTCTTTAATAATGATAGAACTATACAGATTATTTCACCTTGGTGGAATTTTAGTAGTTTGTAGTTTCTAAGAAGGTGGCCCCTTTTTTCAAAAATTATATTCTATTGTTTATGTTTTTAAAAGTTGTCCCTCCTTTACAATTTCCCTCCTTTACCTCTGCAATACCCAGCATACCCCCTACTCCTTCAGGGAGTATTCACACCATTGTCCATGTCCGCGGGTCATACATTTATGTTCTTTGGCTACTCTGTTTTCTGTGCTGTACTTTACATTCCCATGACTATTCTGTAACTACCAATTTGTACTTCTTAATCCCTTCACCTTTTTTGCCCATTCCCTTAGCCCTCTCCCATCTGGCAACCTTCAAAACATTCTCTGTATACATGATTCTCTTTCTGCTCTGTTTGTTTGTTTATTTTCTTTTTAGATACAATTGTTGATTGTTATGCACTTGCTGCAATTTTATTGTTCATGTTTTTCATCTTCTTCTTAAAGAAGACCTTTTAACATTTTATATAATACTGGTTTTGTGGCAATGAACTCCTTCAGCAGTTTCTTGTCTGGGAAGCTCTTTATCTGTCCTGCATTTCTAAATGATAGCTTCGCAGGGTAGAGTAACCTTCATTGTAGGTCCTTGCTTTTCATCAATTCAAATATTTGTCAGTCCTTCTGAACTGCAGTTTCTTTTGAGAAATCAGCTAATGCTCTTATGGGAGCCCCCTTGTAAGTATCTAACTGCTTTCCTTTTTGCTGCTTTTAAGATTCTCTCCATATTTAACCTTTGGAATTTTAATTATTACATGTCTTGGTGTGGGCCTCTTTGGATTCATCTTGTTTGACTCTGTTTCCTAGATATGTATGTCTATTTCCTTCACCAAGTTTGGGAAGTTTTCTGCCATTATTTTCTCAAACAGATTTCCAGTTCATTGCTCTTTCTCTTCTCCTTATGGCACCCCCATAATGAGAATGTTTGTACACTTGATGTTGTCCCAGAAGCTCCTTACACTATCCTCGTTTTTTATTTTGCACTCTTTTTTCTTCTTGCTGCTCTTATTGGTGGGTTTTTTCTTCCTTATGTTCCAAATCACTGATTAAATTCTCAACTTCATTCACTCTACTGTTGATTTCCTGTAAGTAGTTTTTTATTTCAATTAGTGTATCTTTTGTTTCTGATTGGATCTTTTTTTATTCTGTTGTTTCTCACTAAGTTCATTGAGCTTCCTTTTAACCAGTGTTTTGTACTCTGTATCTAATAGATTGCTTGTCTCCATTTTGTTTAGTTCTTTTCTATGGAGTTTTGTTCTGTTATTTCATTTGGGACATGTTTCTTTGTCTTCTCCTTTTGGCAGCCTCCTTGTGTTTATTTCTTTGTATTAGGTAGAGCTTCTATGTCCTCCAAGCTTGGCAGAATAGCCTAATGTAGTAGGTATCTTGTAGGGTCCAGAAGCACAGCCTCCCCTATTACTCAGCTAGCTAATCAAGGTATGACCACTGTTTAGGTTGTAATGTATATACCCTTCTGTTGTAGTTGAGCCTTGATTGTTGTTGGCAAGCCCAAGGTCAGCCACAGCCTGTGTTCTGTCTGGGGTCACACAGTATAAACTAGAAAGCAATTTTCATGTGGCTTCTACTTGTGTTGGGCTTGGAAGTGCCCAGGTGAGGCCAAACTATAAACCAAACTTGGATTTGCTGGTGCCAGCCATTGAACAACTTAATGAGTGTCATTGTGCTTCCTGAATCCAGATGCTTCTTGTTTGAGAGAATTTAGGAAAGTCTAAACTTATCTTGGCATGGGCCAAGATAAGTCAGTCATTTGGAAAAGCTACTGGAAATAGCTTGATCTATTTCTCCTATGTATTTTGCATATAACTGATCCTTTTGTCATATAATACCTTCTTTTTTCTAATAGTTTTTCTTTGCTCTGGTATCTACTACATTGATATTCATATAGCCACTTATATTTTTTTTCTGGATAAATCTTTTTATCTTCCTTTACCTCCATACCTGTGTCATTTACTTTTGGGAGAATATCTTATAAACGGTGTAAATTTGTGTCTATTCCCTTGTCCATTTTATTGTTGCCTGTTCCTTGATTAGTGTTATTTATATTTAAAGCAATTATTGATATACTAAGACATATCTGCTATTTTAGTATTTACTTTCTGTTTGTTTCATCTGATTATTCTTTATTTTTTCTTCTTTTTTAGGGGGTAGGAGAGGCACTTGTTTCTCTCCATATTATTTGAACATTTTGTAGGAGTTTGTCTTGATTTATTTGTAATGTTATTTTAAGTATATTGTATTTCAAATTTTCTTTTTTTAATTGTTTTATCATTGTTCAAGTATAGTTGTCTGCATTTACCCCTCTTCACTCCCCCCCCCACTTCAGCCATCCCTACCCCTCCCCTGATTCTACTTCCTCTTGGTTTTGTCCATTAGGCTTTTATAGTTTTTCCTGAAAACCCTTCCCCTCTTTCCCTCCATTATCCCCTCCCATTTCCTCTCTGTGCAAGCAAAATATAACCAGAGACATTGAAATCTAATTTTCTTATTGGTTGTTCTAGGTACTACAAGATACATTCATAACGTATCACAGTCTACTGGCATAAACATTTTACCACTTTGAATGAAGTACAGGAATCTTGCAAGTATTTAAGTATCTTTATCTTTCCCACTTTTAAAACATAAATTTCTTAAGTATTTTCTCTGCTTACATTGAACACCACATCAGATTCTGTTGTAATTTTTATTTCAACCATCAATTGATTTAAGAAAATCATGAGAAGTAGAAGAATCTATTTACTCCTAATTTCACTTATTTGGATATTCTTATTTCTTTTCTGAATTTCCAAGATTTCTTCTGTTACCATTTCCTTCCTGTGCAGAGAACATCTTTTAGATATTCTTTAAGTGTGGTTTTGCAAGCATCAAGTTCTCTTAGTTTTTATTTGTTGAGGAACATTTTTATTTCTTTTTCATTACTGAGGGTTTTTTTATGGGGAACACATTTAACAGTTGACAGTTTTATTTTTGAATTTGAAAAATGTTTTGCCACCTTCTTCTGATCTCTATGGTTTCAGATGAGAAGTGTACTCTCATTTGAATCAGTGTTCCCATCTCACTCAAGCTGTTTTCAATATTTTGTCTTATTTTTAAGTTTCAGAAGTTTAATTATGCTGTATTTTGGTATAAATTTCTTTGGATTTTCTTTAGTAGGTTCACTCAGGTTTGTGAATCTGTAGGTATACATCTCTTGCCAAATTTGGGAAGTTGCCAGACTATCTCTTTGAATACTTTATTCATGCTCATGCTTTCTTCTTCCCTCCAAATCAGATGACACAAATTTTAGTTGTTTTCTTAATATTTGGCAGGTTCCTAAGCCTTTGTTCATTTTTCTTTAATCTGTTTTCTCACTGTTCAGATTGAACAAATTCTGCTTATTTCTCAATTTCACTGACTGTCCTCTGTCATCTCCAGTCTACTGTTGAGTCCATCCTGTGTGCTGTTTGTCTGTCTGTATTTTTAGTTATTATATTTTAGTTATATCCTTTCCACTTTGTTCTTTTTCATAATTCTTGTTCATTTACTGAAGAAGATAGAAGACTCTGGCTCCAATCTACTCTTATTTTAGCGGGTATTCCCATTGTTTTGGTGTTTCATGAAGATCAGGTTGGCACAATAAGCTTATTGGTGGTTTTTTACAACACTACTTAGATAAACACTAGGCATTGATTCGCACTTTCCTCATTACAGATTGGTGACATGGAAGTTTAGCTTCACGTGGCCCTGCTGACACATTTTCTTTCACTTTGGAGCACTGTCTTATGTTACTTGAATGGGGTGTGAGATCAGCTTCTGGCTGAGCAGCAATTACCATGAAAGAGGGGGAAAGGAAAGGGCTGACTCACATTGCTCATTTAGTTCATTGTGTTGGCATAAGCTCAGCTCTTCATGGCACCCCACTGACTTCAAGATCAAGGAAAGGGTGAGATCCAGTAAAACTTCCCTATTGCTCACCACTTTATTCTGCCTCATTCATGATGGTCAAGGTAAAGAATCATCTCCGCACTGGAGTGTGCTGATACTGGCATGGGAGAAAAGGAATACTGACCAGCCCTACTTCTAACCACCTCATTAAGTCTCCTTGGTGCTAGTAGGTGATGGCAGTTCAGCTTGGTGCTAGAGTCTGCTAACGCTATCCTGGCAGGGAATCCAAGGACATTTGTTTCTTAGGATGTGGGGTGAAAGATCAGCTCCCTGCTTGGCTCCATCAACACCACCAACTAAGAGAATAGAAGCTCACTTTCTATTTCTAGATGATTGTAGTAAGGGAATATAGTTTTTACTGCTATTTGTGCTGAGGTTGGTTATTACCAAAACAATTTTCTGTTGACAGTTATCCTTTTTCAGCCCTTTGGTTAGGGGGCAGTCTTTTCTTGGAGCTTTTTTATTGTTTGGTGTCTGTTGACTGTTATGGATTGGGGCTCTTGCAGGATCATATACAGAATATATGAGAACAAAGAGGAAAACCAGGAATCTCACCATGCATTTTGTCATATCCCAAGGACCCTAGAGAGTCTATCTTCTTTCCACCTTTGAACTCCTTTATGCTTGTTCAGTGTGTTAGGTGCAGAGTTTTCAGTAGTAAGAAGAAAGATCTGGGAATTACAGCTACTCTGTTTTGTTGCAGCAGAAAATCCTTAACAACATAATCTGGTCTCCTCCTACCTCTCCAATTTAATCCTCTACTATGTTTCCTCTCACTCATTTCTCCCAGGCACAAAGTCTTCCTCACTATTTCTCCAACATTCAAAGAAAGCACCCATCTCAGGGTTTTTGTAGTTACTGTTTCCTATGACATGAACAACCTTCTTCTTGATATCCATATGTCCTGATCTCTGTTCAAACAATCCCTTTTGTATAAAGTCTTCTCCAAGAACACCTCATATAATAGCAACCTTCATCCCAACATTTTGGGTCCTTATTACCCAGCTTTACTTGGATCCATAGCTATCATCCACTGTACATATTAAGTGATTATTTAATATCTGCATTCTGCACTAAATTAGGAGAGGACTTCTTCTGTCTGTTAGTTCCTTCAATAATATTATTTCAATGAATAAATTAAAAAAATAGAAATGGTCTTTCCCATTTTCAAATTAAAAACTAAAGTAGAAAATGAAATGTAGGGAGATTAATTGACCTGCATAATACTAGCTTCTTAGAGGAAGAGCATCACCCTGCACACACAGAGAATGGGATGCTCTCTCAGTTCCTGCTTCATGACTATCAGCGGATTGACTGAACAATCACCAGTTGAGTATGTCTGAAGTGTTGCTGTGACAGCTGTGCAGGGTGTGGAAGGGTAGGATTCCCAATGTCAATAATTTCCATTGACAACACAAACCTGTCTACACTCTCACCTACAGAAGCCACCCTGAAAAGCCATGACGAGTAGAGCATCTTGCCTGGGGAAATTCACACCATTTCTCAGGCATGTGTTTGATTGTTCAATGTTCTTAATGCTTTTAATTTTGATGTCTCTGGTTCTTTTTTGCTTGATTATTTGTTTGTTGATTAGGTTCCACTTATAGGTGAGATCATATGGTATTTGTCTTCCATCACCTGGCTTATTTCACTTAGCATAATGCTGTCCAGTTCCATCCATGTTGCAAAGGGTAAGAACTCTTTCTTTCTTTCTGCTGTGTAGTATTCTCTATCTTTTTAAATAGATACCCTCTTTCTTTATTTCTTTACTGCTACTTGCCATACTTCTTAGAAAGTTCTTAGGACTATCTACTTATATTTTTTTAACCTAATTGTCAGTTTGTTTATTTAGCTATATCCCCCAAACTGATTGCTTTCAGTGGAAATAGTTTGCTAAATGTATTCTCTATTTCTGACCAGCACTGTGGAACAGAGATGTCTTTGCTTTAAAAAATGCTCTAATATTTTTTTAAACTCTAATCTTTAAAAACATCCTCAGAGTTTAATTGTTTCTTGATTTTGTGGTAGAGTGCCTGCCATAACCATCCAAATTGTACCCTCTTCTTGTTTCACCCTTGCTCAATTTTAGACTGCAAGAAGGAATTGCTAATCCACACATCACATTAGGTCTTAGTTACTGATTTGTGGATTAACTGAAGATATTTTGTTTATTGGATGGGTGGGAAACTAGAGGGGACCTCTGCCAGGAGCTATATTTGCCATTGTTACCTAATGTTTAAATGGAAGAAAATTTCTTTGCAGCTTTTCCCAGTACAGAACTTCCTTTCTGCCTTATGTCCCTTTTATTTCCTTGCCTCCAATGCCCACTGCTCTATTTCTGCCCTACTTGGTTGGGCACTGCCTCCAGCTCACATAAAAGCCAGCAGGCCTCCAAGGTCTTAGCACATGGCACAAGAAGGCTATGGGATATCTTTTTTCTTTCTTTCTTTGTAACTCTTTATGATCTTTTCTTTGTAATTCCCATTCCCAATTATGTTCTCAAAAGGCAAAGTCTATGCAAATGTACACAACTGAGAGACTATCTTCTCTGTTTTTCTTATGATTGTGCCTATGAATAAAACCCTGAAATTATGAAAAGGATAATACAGCAATGTAGCTCTCCCAAATGGTTGGGTTAAATTGTCTGTGGTTTCAAGTAGTATTATCATTAATAACAATAATAATAGTAATAACCCTCCCACCAGCCAAATATTCATTCACAAATAATATCATACTGGTCCCTACTTTGGAAGTATCTAAGGGGTGGCTGTCTGGACAGAATCTTCTAGATAAGAAGAAAAGAAATGCCTGGACGATCTTGACATAGAAGGCTGCTATCCATGTTCTTTACACCTCTGATCTTTCTTCAAGCGCCAGTTCTGGTACTCCATTTCCCTAGCAGCCTAGGCCCTTGATGATACTTCCCCTCCCTGACAGCATATATTTTCTTCAATACTCATTTATCACTTGGATTTTTATTGATCTTTTGATATGTTTCCTCTCCTTTATACTTTTATCTTTCTGCTTCACTGCAGTTCCCACCTCCTATTCCTACAAGATTCAGGTAGCTATTATCTCTCAAACTTCTTGTAAGTGTTTTAATTCATTCACATAGTTCCATCTGTACCTTCCCATTGAGGTAGGGTATGCACATTGGAAAATGTATCACACAGTTTGTCTCTCTTGGCAGCACTGCTACTATTCATGAGTAACACAGGGTGCTCTGAGTCTACACTCAGTGGTGTGCTGAGTTCTCTGAGAACACCACATGACCAACCCTCACTGCGTTACTGATACTTGTTAATTCTATGAGATGGGAATTTTGTCCCTAATATTATAGATGCTGAAACTAAAGTTCAAGGTCATACCTCTAGGAAATTTCAGAGTTGATCCAAATTCAAGTCCATAATTCCTAACCATTATGCTATTCTAATGATAATGATAAAAGGAGCATATAAGGTGCATTCTCTTCTGATGGATGCTATTGTATGCATCCTGTAATTCTGTCTTATGACAGTAAAAAGATAACAGGGCAAATTGTGAAGGATAAAAATGACCCTGTATATCAAGGAGTCAGAAATAATTGTCAGTTTCCTTAAGTATCAGGATACATATTGCATTATTGCCCACATTATTATGAAGGTTGCCAGAAGCACTGTGGAAATAAAACAGCAATCCTATTTTTGTGTTTAATTTGGTGAAAGGACCTCAGTTCAAAATGTTTCACTGGCCTTGGATGCACAGAACTGGCTGAGGAAGGAACAGAAACAGCATTCCCGTCTTACGGCAGTTTCTTTTATTCATTCTTTGAGACTCACAGCCTCGCTTCTGAACTTGTCTCTTTGCTGACATGGAAATTCTCTCAAAACCCAGTGAAATACTTTCAAGCAAAAGTATTTCATTAAACAATATTTATCTTTGTGTAATAATGGTAATACTATTTTCCTACATGTTATGCCTCGTAGGCATGCCATACAATGTTTGGAAGCTTATTAAACCATAATTCCATATTTTTTCTTGTGCATTCAAGTTACATGATTATATGTTGTTGGTGTTTTCCTGATATTTATTGCAGCACTTGTGCGAATACCTTTTTAATGCTCTATTTGTGCTGTGTTGCCTTCAACTGTGCTTCACTGTCACTTGATTGCACATATTGCATTTGTTTGAATCCTGTTGTTTCATGAAAAGGGGATTGATCCTTTAGCAATTACTTACTTATTGAGGCTAAACAAGGTCAGGGATATTGCTGGAATTTTTTAATACTGGTAAAATTGAGCCAATAAAAACTCCTTGTTGGTCATTTTCCCTTAGATTTTAAGTGTTTAAAATTAAATAAAATAGGATGGTCCCATTTTCATAATTGACAATATCTTTCTCTAATTCCTTATTACTTCCCCATTGTTTTGTCAAGTTTTTCTTTGTTGTATTGGCTTGCTGGGTCTCACCACTTGGTTGCAGTAACTGTCTTGCTAGAATTTTTCCTTCCTTCTACTCATTCACAAATGTACTCCATCATGTAGCTAGGGAAGACTGACATGACTCACCTCTCACATTTCTTACTTACTATCCTTGGTGATGGGGGATTTCTTGACATTTTCTGCAAACCCTGTTGCTATTATAAATTGGAAATGAGACTTTTAAGCTCCAGCATGCTCAGAGTTATGCTGCATTGAAAAGGTGAAAAAGAAATAAATGGTAAAAATGCAAAGATTTAGAAAAGAGAACATTTATAATAAGAAATTAACCCTAGCCCCTAAAACACAACACTGAAAATGCATCATCTAAAACAGTAATACAATGAGGTTTTTGTCCTTTCAATAACTTTCTAAAACTAGCCCATTTGCTTCCTAATCTACTAATTGTGGTCTCAGCTAGTAAATATATTATTGTTATTATGACAATTATTATTGTAATTAACATGTAGTTAGTCTTACACACACACACACACACACAACTTGAAGATAGGGAAACATTCCTTTTAAATTGGAAAGGCAAAATGACAATTTTGTGGTTTTGAAACAGAAGTGAATCTAGTTCCTTAGAATTCCATTGTGTGTATCTGCCAGTACCCAAGTTTCGCAATTTTGGAAACTTAGATGCTCTTTACAATGGTACGTAAATTATAGTCTGTTTTAGTCTAAGTTAATTCTTTTTATATATTTTTTTATTTTTTTAATCTTTGGATGTTTACATTTATTTTTTTAATTTTTAATTTATTTTAATTTTTGTTCTTGTATGTTTTCTGTATTTTCTTAAGTCTCCATTAGATGAGAGATCTAGCCACATGTGACATATACAAACACATACTGTGTACACATCAAAGTGAATACAGAGGCTAAACCGGACCTTCGCCTTCATACTGGGTGTGAATATAAATAAACTGTGATTTTTATGTTCATGTAAACTAACACATACACACAAATCTCATGATTCAGTTAATCTGCTTCTCACACTGAGTTTAAGGATACTTTCACATGAGTTTAAACATTTGATTTTTGTAATTATTGTTGGAATTTTTATCTTGTTCCTCTTGGAAAATAAAATTGTGATTTAGATAGTGCTGTCCCCATGGTCCTGTCTGAGCTCAGCAAATGGTTTCATGTCACTCCCTACATCACAATATGGGAGCTACTGAGCTTGGCTGCAGCTAATCCTCTGAGCCTCTTAATAAGCTTAGGAGCACGTTCACTGAAGGCTGACAGTGTTAGGTGCAAACAGGGAGAAAATATCTACTGGGGAAGCTGAATTGGTTTTAATCATCTGCTAATCACCAGTAATGAGACCTACTCTGGGGAAGAAAAGAAAAACAGATAGGCAGAGGGAGGTTTTGTTCTTCACAGCAGAGTAATGGAATGAGGGGGCAGCTGCTATTAGGGAAAAAAGGATGGAAAGAAAGAAGGGATTTGGCTAGAGCAGATGAAGCATATTCTTGCAGTGCTTCATTTTGTTAGCTGAGTTTTTCTTTCATTCAGGCTCTGAAACTTCAAATCTTGCAGGGTTCCTGACAGCCCACCTCTAAGATATTGCTTCTGGAAGAAAGGAAATGTCCACTCTTTTTTCCTGCTTTGTGTTTGCCTCCCAAGCATTCGACCATAGCATCTTAGCTTGAAGAGAGAAGGAAGTAGCATGGGTTTGTGCAGGGGAGGGGATGTGTGCAGAAAACTGGGCAGAGAACACTGAAAGTTATTGCTTGAGTGGGGTCACCTCACACAGTCCAGAAAGGAATGGTCAGTTGCAAAATGGTCAGGCCTAGACAAATTGAGTAGACAGTCGTTTTAAGCTCTAGTCTGTGCGTTTCAGGAGACTTAAGTACAGTTATGTCTTTGCTGCCATTTTGGATGTTGTTATTCATAGACTCTTCCTTTCAAAGTTTACCCTTTTGGCTGATAATGTAAGACCCATACGTAAAGTGGTGAGTTAAGAAGGTTGTTCTATATTGGACCAGTATTCTCATAAGAAGCTAATACTATATTTACTTGAATAGTATTTCTAGAAGAATCAATATGTATGAACTATTGATTCTATATACTGAACTACTATAATGGCTTACCTGTCTGCAACTGACTTTTCTTTCTCCTAATATTCCTATATGCTGTGCTAAAGGGAATACCCCAAATCACAGCACCAGTGGTCCCCCTACCCTCTGCTCCTAGCTCAAAATTCTCCATCAGCTCTTAGTAACTTTCATACTGAAATATATAATCTTTGTCATTGGATTCAAGTTTCATCACATTCTGGTGTCCTGCTCTCCTTCTAGTTCCGCAGTCTGGACCTGTGTCCATGTGTGCTCTACTTCTGTCAATGTGAGGGCTTACTGGCTCCATAGAGCCTAGCCTTCCGATGTGGTTTTATGAACACTGTGTAGTCTTGAAGCATGCTTTGCCAACTACTGTTTCTTTTCATTTTATCAACATTTAATAGTTTACAAGAAAGATCATTCCCCTAGTCCCAACAATCTACCCTCTTCACTGGCTCTCATGGCAATTTGTTCCCCCAAATTCTGTAGCACTAGTCTTATTCTTTAGCAAAAACATCAAGTTAACACTTCTGCGTTTTCTAACTGTATATTTAAATAGTTGAGATTCAGGATGCAAGAAATAAGCCAAACTTAAACATTTATATTTACTTTTGTTAGCTATTTATATTTATTATTCCAGCTGTAGAGAATAAAGTGTATACGGAAGAAAAATGGAAGAAGCAAAGCTGGTGAAAAACATTCATTGAACATCTGAGTCATCATTTCATAAAATTCTCCACCAAGTACCAGAAAGTGCTAAGGCCTTTCTAGCTGAGGGAAGGCACAGTTTCTGCCTTAGCAAAGATGACAGTCTTAGAAGGGAAAAAAAATATGCAAACGAAATGGTGGCAGTCCAGTGCTATAATATTGCATGAATCTCCAATTGCCTTGGGAGTGCTGAGAAGAAAGACTCTCTCTACTGAGAGAGTTTCCTTAGCAAGAGATCGAAAGTATAGGTGGCCTGGCAGTCACAGTCCTGGAAACTAAGATTTTCTGGAGAAGAAAGCTAGAACTTCCAAAAGAGAAAATGTAGAAGCATCAGGAGATCAACAAGAACAATGTGTTCTTAAGGAGTGTTGATAAGTCTGGTATGAGTAGGGAAGGTTTGTAGGGCCATGATCAAGAATTCAAAGGAGATTTGGATATGATATCAAGTTCTACCTCTAAGCCTTGTCATGAGCAATACAAATCAGGAAAAAAACACACAAAAAAGTGTGTCTTTGATTCTGATCACTGCTCATGTGTCCTACTCTGAATTCTGTGTTCTATGACTTGAAAATTCACTTGAGTGTCATCCTATCAGAGGGCCATCCCATGGTCCTTTCAAAGTGCCCCATATAGATCTTGGCACATAATGAGCATTCAGTGCTTATGTGATTATCATCATCATCATTATTTATTTACATTGCTGAGAAAAGTTCAAAGGCCCACCAGCTAAATTCCTTTATTTTAAAGGAGAGAATTGTGGTTCAAGAGAAGAAGTAACTAATCAAAGATCAATAGTTAATGGGAGTGACACCTTTTATTAGCATAAATTATTTCAAAAGGCTTTGATATTTATTGTCCTTACACAGACAATGTGAGGTGGGGTGTGGAGCTGCTATCTTCCTTCACATGACAACAACATACTCAATGCTAATCAAAGGCAGAGACAGAACGTAACCTCAGGTCTTGCCCCAGTAAACCACATCTCCTTTAGTCATTCTGTCTGCTTCCAATTCAGCAACTAAAATTTGAGTACTATTGAAGCCCACTATTCAAAGCATCCCTATTTACATTATTAGAGCTAAAGTTACTTACAATACTGAGCATTAAAAATGTTTTTTAGATGAGCAACATTCTAATTTTGTAAAAGAGTGGATTGACTAGATTATTTTTTCCTAGGGTTTAATTTTTTTTTTTTTTTTTTTAGCGGCAATATGGAATGCTGAGGCAAGACAAGACCACCAAGCTGATCCATTCTTTCTTAGCTCAGTCACACTGCAGATTAGGAAATGAATTCAGAGACATAAAGTGAATTTCCCAAAGTTGCATAGCAAGTATTTGGAAGATTCTAACCAAGGCTTTCTCCTTATACTGCACTGCCTTTCCTGCATAGAAAGACATAAAAGAGAATAGAGAATGCCAAGTCAAAAAGAGCCATACTTTCTACCATAGCAGATAAAGAGATGCAGGGAAGAAACACATTCTTTCTTCTACAGGAAAAGCACCTTGAAGGAAATAGAAGGGAAACAGAAGGGAAATGAAGGAAATAGAAGGGAAATAGAAGAGAAAGTTGTTAAAGCTCCTTTAAATTCTAAGCTGAAAGAAATTGCCTAGAAAAATACAAGTTTCAGAAGCTAAGGCCATTGATTTATCTCATATCTCTGTGTGATCTTTTAATGTCTCAAGCCTCAGGTTCCACATGTGTGACATGGCTATAAGAATAACATCTGCCATGCCTTCTTTTTTGGGGGGTTGCTGTGAGGTAATCTTATGAAAGATGTCCTAATGGAGGGCCTGGGGAGGTACCAGGTGGTGGAAAGGCTGAGCTAGGGGCCTAAAATGTGATTGGAAATGAAGAGGGAAGAGAAGGTGGTGAATCTCTACCCAAAGCAGAAAGACCTTTCAAAGGCCGTTGACATTGACAGTCGGGATGGTGCCTAGAGAAGGCTGGGATGGGCCAGTGGCCTGATTGTACCTTGGGGCAGAAGGCCTCTGTCTGACAAATGAAGGGTCAAGCCTTTATCCCACAAACAGGGATGTGTGTCTGGAAAGTTTAAACTGAGGAAGCTCACATTAATTTCAGATCTTTACTTCAACAAGATATCTCAGGAAACAATATCAACAATTAATTTGAAAGGGACACTACAAACAAGGCAGTGGCTAAGGGGCTTGGCAATGTCTATAAAAATGAGGGGAAATTGACAGTGTTTAGAGCAATTAAGAAGTCCAATTCTGCAGAACCTGATAACTGATGAAGGTGAATGACTCTCAGCTTTCTGGTTAAAAACACGGGCAGGATAGTGTTGCTTTTATTGAGTGGAATGACACTGGAAAGATGGGCTGGGTGTCATGAGGAATTAAGTTTGGGAACCCCTGATGAGGAAGTACAGTGTACTCTTGAAGAGAATGAACTTGCCTGTCAAGAAGGCAATGACTTCAACCTTGGCTTCAGTACTTTTCAGGAATGTATGAAATAATGAATTAAAGTATAGAATGTAAGGAGGACTGCATAATTAAGGTACAGGATATGGTGACAATGAGGATGGTGGTGGTAGTGATGGTTGTAGTGGTGACACTGGGCAGTGGTAGCGTTCCAGAAGAAGAAAGCCCAGAGTACACTTAAAGCATAGACAGTGATAAAAGTAGTTCATCTGGAGAAAGGCAGCAGTAGAATAAGACAAAAAATAATTACTGAGAGAAAAATCACAAAAGCAGTTTTCTACCTCAAGTGTATCCTCCATGAGTGCAGAGACTGTGTCCTGGTTGTCTTTGTATTGCCAGTCATAGTACAATGCCTGAATTAGTGTAAGTGCTAAATACAAGCTTATTCAGTAAATAAACTTGAATACTATGTTGTGTCTACTCTGGGCCACTTCAATGGCCCCCACACATCTCCAGTGTTCTGGTCTCAGTATATCTACATCCAGAAAATAGACCTCTTATTTCACTTATTCTCAAACCTTTCATCACACTTTTGGCTCTAGGACTCATACAACCTTTCACAGCACTAAATGCATGTGTGTGTGTACAGCAAGAGGTAAGAGATTTATGAGTACATGGGTGTACATGAAATTGGTGGGTGGGGCTACCTATATAAAAACGGAATCATTTTCATATTTTTGAGAGAGGTAGAAATAAAATAACATCATTGTTTATTCAATGGATTAAAAATTAATTTGATCTACACATTAAACATAGTCCAACACATAAATAAACGATATTTGAGATAATGATATCAGATTTGGAATACATAAAAATAAAGAAGCCTCAAAAGTTTTAAGATTTATATTAAAAAACTGGCAATAATTGATGCAGATGCCGGCTCCTGGGGTCAGTGGTGTTATGGATGAGACGAGACATATTCACATAGACTACCGAGTCCTGTGGAGGAAAGGGGACAGTGTAGCTTCTCTCTCAAGAGGAGAAAATGCCTCAGAGCACCTTGGCCACCCTCTCAAGAGGAGAGAGCCTTGACCCTTGCCTTGACAAGCTTTTATTGGGTTCAGTTTGCATAGGAATACAGGGTATATACATAAAGCTCATCAATCATAGTCAGGCAGAAATAATAAAATAATAGATAACATTCAAAGAACTCTGAGGGCTTATTCTGAGTCAGGGTCAGATAGTTAAAGGGCAATAAAACTTTGGGGAACAAACTCACTTCCTACTTGGAACCTTATCATTTAAATTGAGGGTATTAGCAAAGTAGGTTTCATAGGATTTTATGCATTATTTCTCAGGGCTGTTTGCCCTAGGGAACCCGCCCTTTCCAGCACAGGGATGCACTCACTTCCAGCATTGTTTCAGGCTTAAGGCATTGTTTCAGACTTAAGTCTGGCAGGGGAAGTAAGGCAGCCAAGAGATTAGGAGACTTCTTGCAGACAGAATGAGGACTCAGGCTATGTCAAAGCTGAGGGGTGAGGGTCCGTCACCCCCTTTTTCTATAGCCCCCCAGTCCTTCCCTGAGGGCCCCTTTGTGACTGTGCCTGTCTTAGGTCATCCCCTTTTGAGGAATCTTACCCATCATTGGCTAACCAGTCATCTGCCTGGGGCCAAGCAGGGTGAAGAGAAAGGGGGCAGAGGTGGTGCTCCTACAAGGAAGATAAGCTATGTCTCCTAAGTGGTTTATGGTCCCAAGGTCCTTTACTGAGCCTTAGCCATGGGGGATTACAGCTTTGCAAAACCAGGCAGGGCAGTTCCCAACAAACAATAATGTGTGCAAGGGGTATGGGGGGGGGTACATGTGAATAGGTATATAGGGGTTCTGCTACTGCCATTCTCCATAGAACTCCAGAGTTCATGGGGTTCTTTGTCAAATACCACCACTATTCCTGGTCCAGTGATAGAAATCCACTTTAAAATTTAGAATCTTGAGATTCTCCTACAGAGGAACATTATGACTACTACCTTACTAGAATAAACACAGCATTATGGATTCAAAGGCATAAAAAAGTGTGAGTAGAACCTTTGTCTTATGGGATACCCTTCTGTGTGGCATGGGCCCAGCTCCCACTTGGAGATGCTCAGGACCCATGCCCACAGATAGGTTCTGTCATGGGAAATCAGGTTTGCAATGTGCCTAAGCCGCTTTGAGTCTTGCTTTTGCTAAAACTCCCTCACCCTGATTTGAGACAGCAAGTGCTAATTGTAATTTCCTAAAATCCATGTTAAACCTTGCAAGGACCAATGTAACCAGTCCAACCACTTTTCCTTTTCATTTGCTAACATCCTTCTTCTATGATGTGATTAGTGGCATTGGCTCCTTTGTTTTCTATAAAAGGTAGTCACCTACAGTGAACCTGTGCATAGTAAATGAGGACCATCATGTAATGTGACCAGAAAACCAATAAAGGCTGTCATGGCAGAGGCCACAGCACAGGCTTTTGCTCCCCTTGAGAGAAAAGCCATGCTGTCCGTTTTCCTTCACCGGACTCGGTAGTCCATGTGTATGTCTCATTTCATCCATAATGGCATGGCACACTGCAGGTGGTATCTGCATCGTGTCTATTTTGTGACTTCCAACATATCTAAATAGTCTTTAATTTGCCTTTGCAGAAAGGCTATGTGATTTAAAGCAGAAAATATAGATTTTAGAGCCAAATACACAAAATTCCAGAGATATAACTATATATCATTAGGTAAGTTGTTTATTCTCTCTGAGCTGCATTTCCCTTTTTAGTTAATGAATGATGAAATGTCAACATTTAACCTCTTCCTTTCTGGGAGTCCAAAGTGAAATGGCTTGTGTGAAGCACCTGGCATAATGTTTACAAAACAGGATGTATTCAATAATTCCCCTTTATTCTTCCCATCTGATATATTTATTAGGTATACTAATAAATGCAATGATTGGTTATGATGTGTGAATTAAAATGATCTATACAATTCAGTTACTAGGAATAGCTACTTGTGTGATACAATAGCCTTTAGTCAAGAAAAAATCTAGTTATGCTGCAGTGACAAGTTAGTCCTAAAATCAGTGGCTTACCACCACAACTTGCTTCCAGAATGTAGGTTTCATTGTGTCAGCTCTACCCAGAACTCAGGAAGCTAGGAATCCCTCACCCAGAATCTGGAGACCACCTGAACTCTGACCTTGCACTCACCTCAGTGGAAGAGAAAGCTGGAAGGTCATACACCAGCTCTTAAATTGTTTGACTCAAAAACGGCACAAAGCATTTCCATTCACCCAATTACACAGCCCCACCTCACTGCACAGGGCCTTGTAACATGGGTGAGTCCATACATGGACATTCAGTGAGTAGTGAATGTCTCTGCCAAAACAATAGACCAGCATATGGTCCTGAGCTAGAACTGCAAACACCACACATCTGAACCTTAAAGGAGGGCATTCTATGTATCTCCCACCCCACTCACAACTTTTGAAACTATGGATCTATTTCCTGCTGAACTAGAGTAAAAAGAGATTTCTGGAACAGGCACAAATAAGTTTGCTCACTTGCTGAGCTTAGAATAAAAATAGTGACTTGCTTCTGAGACTCTGTTGCACTCTGAGCCTTTTTGGAAGAACCCCCTGCAGTGATATTCACAACAGTGCCCTTGCCCTCCCCTTGGCTCCTCATCTTCTCCACTCTCCCTACTCCTGAGTGTGCCTCTGCACTTTACCTTTTTGCCTGTCAGGCTGATTAGCATACTCTGACAGATTAAAAGGCTAAAGTCAAACCAATATACCCCTGAAGAAAAACTGCTAATTATTATCAGATGTTTTTTTAAAAAATATTTTGCCCCTCAAAGAATTTAGCAAGGAATAAAATTCCTTTTTGTAGACCAAAATTTGACTTAATATTATATTTTTGAAAAAAGTCCCTTTGCTTTCTGTATTCTGTATAGCAACAAAGCCATGAGTGGGTGCTGGGGTCTGTGGTCGTCACATGCACCTCGGAAGACTTTCTTTCTAAAGTGGCACACCAGACAGCTAACGGAGTCATGCAACACAGCTTTGGTATCCACATATAATGCATAAAGACATGATATATGTAGCTGACAGCCCCAAAAGGTTCTAACTACAGTTTAGTGGGGAGACCCTGATGTTGCTGTGCCAGGGTTTGAATTCCCAGCTTCATCCTTTGTGAGCTGTGGGACACTAGGCTCATTATTTATTCCCTCTAGTACTCAGTGTCCCAATCTGTAAAATGGGAGCTTGGGAATAGAGTGCCTATCTCATCAGGCTGTCCTGAGAATTAGCATAAATGAATTTGGAAATGTGCCTGGAACTCTACAATTTTTCACTATCAGTACTTTACCTTTTTTTAATGTCTCTCTTTTTATTTTGCCTTCACATTACTAGAGTGGTTGACCTTTTGATGCTCAGAAGTAAAATTCATGTATTTATAAATTTCTAAAGCATTGCTTATTTCACTGACAGGTATACAAAGGCAAGTTGTGAAACCTTGTCCTTTGCAGGTGAATCAACACACGGACCACAGGCAACTCTCAGGAGACACGTTGTCAGTCAGCCTCCAGCCCCACCAAGAGCCGGGCCTGGGGTGATGGATTCAGAAATGACAATGTTCAGCTCTGCTCACCCATAAGATTTTTAAAAAGTAAATTTAGAGAATGATAATTGATCATGCTGTCACCCCAAAGGCCTTTATAAAAGTTTTGGTGGTGAGCAGTGGCTTGTGACCAAGAGGCTCACATTACCTGCATGGGCGGATTCTGGAGAGGAGTTTAGGAGTAAGCTTGGGGTGGGGATGGAGGGATAGAGACTGGAGAGAGGGGAAAGAGGAAGGAGTGAGAGCAATAATATCAAAAGCTAATTATTCAAAGCACTTTGAAAGACAAGAACTGGTTACCCTCCAAGTAAGAGGCATCTAATAGCTCAAGAAAGTCTCCAGCAAAGTCCTTCACTACAGGTGAAAGGCCAAATTACCAGATCAAGTGGCTACATTATCAGAAATTATTCTATTGATTTCAGTGAGATGTGTTTTTCCTGAGATAATTATCACCATCTAAAATCTCCTTTCCTGCTGATTTGGAGCAGGCAGCACCATCTCTGAGTTTCAAGTTGTTCAAGATGTGTGGGCGTGTGTGGGTTGGCCTGCTGTGAGAGTCTAGTTAGCACTGGTTCAGAAAGGCAGGTGGGCTGCAATCCTTCCGAAGGCCAGGACTCTTGTCACTGTTGAAAAATTTGGTACAATGAGTGTTATTTGCACAGGGGTTTTTCTGCATTTGGGATTTTCTGAAATGTTTCCTGCAAGGGATCCTACTTTGGGAAATTGTCCCCCTAAGTCTAGGGATCTCCAAACATACTACAAAGCAGAAAGAGCATTTTACTTCATACCTTAAGAGCCTCACAAGGGTACATTTGAGTTAAAGTTTGAGGGAGTGAGGAATAGAAATATTTCTAATTTCATTTAGACATAACTACTCTCTTTATTTTTAAGGAATATTATAAGAAAAGAACCCCTCATTGAGATGTAATAATTGACATACAACATTGTATTACATTTAAGTAATACAGCATAGTGATTTGATATATGTGCATATTGTGAAATGATTACTGCAATGATAATTTTAGTTAACACACAAAGGAAAAGAATCATTTTAGTATTTTGTTAAGAACCAAAGGAAAAAAGTTAATCAAACAAGGATCCATCTAAATGAAAACTGGAAAAGAATCTTATATGTACACTTATTTAAGAGAATAAAATGTTCTCTCTGCGAGTCTGTATTATTATAATGCTGTTTTAATAATTTAGTTAGATTGTTCCCCTAAAATGATCTTTGTGGTACAGCAATGAGGGACAATTTCTACTGGCCAGTGGATAATATGTGTGATGAATTTAGTGTGAACCATCCTACCTCATAGCTACTGATCATGGATCCATTGTTGGCTCATGTAAAACCAGGCTGACACAGGGCATATGACAGTTTATGTTTGAACTGAAGCCAAGAGAAAGCATCTCTCTGGTGCTGGGGAACTTCCACCTAGCATGAAACCAGAGAACACTATTGTGTCTAAGAATAAAAGCATTGAGGTTTATTGCTTCCCTTGAATGTTAAACCAATTATCCCTGCATTTGCTCTCCATCGGATGTCTCCCTACTTCCTGGGGCTCCTCTGACTGAGGCTGAACATATTCAAATCTGTCCCTAAAAGGTTTAGTCTAAGTTTGTCCTCCAGTACTGTTAGAACATTAAATATGCAAATAATCATCATTACACTTCCAACAATTACACATGTTTGCGAGCACCATGTCAAGTGCTGGCAGCAGAGCAATCATTTGTGAAGACAAATATTCCATTCCAAGAGATGTCATGCTGCTTCGAAGATTCTTTTTTGTATTAGAGCCACACTGCTGTTTCTGAAAATGCGCAAATGAACACAACACAACAGTGATGCCAATAGCTGCCAGGTCCTTCCCCTCAACAGAGCAGGTGCCAATCACCCATCCCAAACAGCCAGGGTCCAGAGCCATACAGACATTGAATATGTCCAGGGATGATGGAGGAGGCCTGTCATGCATGGGCCAGGCACTGCCCTCATCCCTCTCCTCAGAGAGGGTCTCAGGCCTTCAGAATATTTTAATTCCTGATCTCTGACTATATTATCATGTGTCTGTAACAGACTAATTGTCATTTGTGTTTGGAAGTGATGAGAAAAGCTACCTGAAACCACACACTGCATGTCACAGTTGAGGCATGTGTTCCTTGCTTTGCATTTTCTCTCTCCCACTTCTTTCCTTCTCTCCCCCCTTTCCTTTACTCTCTCTTTTCTCCCTTCTGTTTCTCCACATAGTTTGGATATTGTCACAATTTGCTTTTATTGCATTCAAAGTGGTGGCTTAGAGGGGCCTGGACTTGATTCAGAACTAATCCTGCCTTCTTCCAAAGTTGGAAAATTCTAAATTTTGCAGGGCCCAATTGATAACCCTTGTGCTTATTTTCAGTGAGAGATGGATGGCTCTGGCAAGCTTGGAAGACTGCAGATAATGGGATTGACTTGGTACGTAAGTCTTAGTGAACCAGGACAGCATAAGTAATTAGTGAATTGGATCCATCCTGGGGTACTAACGATGACTAAGTCTGCCCCCACACCACTCTGAAAACGGTAAGAGGCACATCCATCTCACACAGATAAAAACCAAAGGGACACTGCTCACAGACACCATTTATTCCTTATTAAGTGTACCATTTATCCTAAAAGGGGACAAAACTCATTTTCCTCAAGTGCTACCCAGAAGACCAAGTAACCATACCCCCACCAGTGTTCATTTTGATCACAATACTGTTGCTGTTTTTAATTAAGAAAGACTAATTAAGAGAAACTCTCCATTCATCTTCTTATCTGCAGATTCTCAGACATGACTCATATTTATATATACTTTTTTACTGACTTCCTATCAAGGAGCTGGTGATGTATCTTCATTTACATTGAGGTTGGAACATTATAAAGATTATGAAAGTGTAAGAGTTCAATAGCTTACTCCAGCATAACAGCATATCAGACCCTCATTTACATATGTAAGCACACATACATACCTATATACCTATATATCATTTACATATATATATAGAAACACTGGTTACATAACATATCTTCATATTTTTTTCTCAATTAGTTCAAGTAAAAGGCATATCTGTACAGACTGGTCTTCTCTGTCATTTTTCTTTTCACGCAGAGGGACAGCACTTTATGAGGATAATTTAGATAAGTATCTTTCCATGGAGTTCACTTATCCTTCCAGCAAACATGACCGATAAAGGGCCACAAAAGATGACAACACTGTCTTTCAATTGAACACATTCTGTCAGTGAAGAAGACTTCAAAGTGGGCATTTTTATTTTCCCCCATTTGATTTGATAAGCAACTAAAATGTCCAGGAAATACACTTTTGTGGAGATGACCAGGGACTCCCATAATTAAAAGTGAAAATGTGAAGTAAATACATTTCAACTCAAAATTTAGTAGTAATCCACTCTACCAGCCTGACAATGTTTATGTGGATTAAGCAGAATAAAATGTGACAGACTGAGCCACCTTCCTCAGTTTTACCCTGGCAAAGGGGCCTTCCAGCAAAAATCAGCTCTGCTTCTGTGGCCAGTGTGAGACCATCTCTTCTGTAGTGACAACCTCTCTCTGAACATTTCATTTGAGCACTGATTGAAGTTATCACAGATTATGAGGTAAGCCAAAATAATTGGTTAGTAAGAAATTTGCTCATAACTAATTTTCTCCTCCACCCATCCACCACACCAATTGTTTCGTTTTATTTTTTTATTATTGTTCAAGTAGAGTTTTCTGCCTTTTCCCCCACCCCTCACCACCACCCCAGACCTCCCCACTTTCTTTCCCTGTTTCCACTCCCCCTTGTTATTATCTGTGTGTCCTTTATAGTTGTTCCTGTAAACCCTTCACCCTTTTCCCCCATTATACCCTCCCCTCTCCTCTCTGGTCATTGTCAAACTGTTCTCAATTTCAGGGTCTTTGGTTATATTTTGCTTGCTGATTCTGTTTGGCTTAATGTGAGATTACACTGAAGGATCCTTCATTTCACATTGATGGCTTCTCAGAAGGCACATTTGTGTCTACATAATAAATATACACACATCAGTACATAATCATATCAGGGACTGATTTCCCTGAAACTTTTCTTAATATTTATTATTTGAGGAGAAAGCTGATTAGGCAAGTGGTCCAGTTGTGCTTACAATCTATTGCTGATTGGGAGATATTTAGACTAATGTCAGATGATAGTGGTAGGGACTCACTGCCAAAAGTGTGGATGTACAAATTTAGTTTTTTTATTATCATACAATAAATTAAAATTTGAATTTTTCTCAATGTGGATTTTTCTAAGTCCCAGTCTGACTAAAACTTGACTTTTATGTTCAAACTGGACCAGTCTGTATTAATATTCATGGTTCAAATTATGACTGTCTCCATAGAGCAAAGAAGTTGACTGTACAATTTTGCTCAGAACTAATATCATGTAATTGTTGAATATGCACATGATATTCATATAAGTATTGCTTAAATGAGTTTTCCAATAATAACATATAGTTTTATTCAAAAAAATATTTTACTTTTATTCTTTTCTACGTATACCAAGGAATAATGTAGACTTATTTAAAAATGCCTTTCTTTTTCCACTCATACCACCATGATAAAATTAAAATATTTGTCTTTCAATTACTTCTGGAGAACTAGCAACATTAAAAATGTTAATTTTAAATTAAAAATTTAAAAATAGTGTCAATACCAAGAGAAATTAAGAAATATACATTTATCTCTTCTGGAAAAAGTGGTAATTATACAAAGTTTTTATTTTAGATGATGCATAAGTCCAAATAAGCTCAGAAAACTCTTTTA
>PVKU01010694.1:0-49748 GCA_004027475.1 Anoura caudifer | reverse complement strand
CTCAGTGTCCAGGAAATATTTTAAAACATTTTATTTACTTATCTTTAGAGGGGAAGGGAAGGAGAGAGGGAGAGAAATGTCAATGTATGGTTGCCTCTCGTGTGTCCCTTGCCGGGAACTGGCCTGCAACCCAGGCTTGTGCCCTGACTGGGAATCGAACCGCGATACTTTGGTTCGCAGGCCCATGCTCAATCCACTGAGCTACACCAGCCAGGGCGAGATATTTTAAATATATATGTATAGGATGTCCTCACTCCCACAAGTCTGAGCTGGGGGATGGGATGCAGGGAGCAGGGCCATTGACAGTTGTTTTGAATAGCAACAGTTTTGTAGATAACCTCCAGAATGGTCATTTAACACATCTATAACCTTTAATTGGTTTCACAGATATGTTAAACAGCTGTGCCCTTGCTTTGAGCCAGAGGAATGGAAGTGACTTCCACCCAGGATGTAACTAGGAGGCAACTCCCCCTGGTTACAGAGACTGGTAAGAGCTTGGAGGTGATTGCCTCCACACCACAGGGCCACACAAGCCAGGACTTACTATGGCAGCCCAGTAAAGCTGGAAAAATATGGGAATGCTGGCAGGTGTGGCCAATTGTGAGAGGAGTGGGAAATGGTGTGGCAGAGGAAGATTGGCACTGGGATTTAAACATAGGCGCAACAGCCATGCAGCATTTTTTTGGGACCAGGTGGCTTGGGCAGAGAAGAACCACGGACTTCGATTTCTTTTTCTGAGATACAGTACCCTAGACTGGGCAGAGGAGGAAGGAAGGACTATGTGTCTGTGGGTATTCTAAAGGACTTTGGGATCTCAATGAAGACATTAAGTCACTACTTTTAAGTTTGTATAACTCTTTAAACAAATAATCCCTTTCCTTTTCACCAATCTCTGACATTGAGAGATGTCTTTTCCTGGCAGTGGGCAAGGAGAACCTAGTATGGGGGGAAAACCCCCAGAACACAAGGGTGGGTCCATTCCATAATAGTATATCGTTCACCACCACCCCCTCCCCGGGTCTGTTCTGTAACACCTGTACCACCTGGGGCAAACTGTGTGCACATTCTCACCCTGGGTAGACATTGATGATACTGTTGGAAATGACAGCTGGACCTTATGTAGAAATGAGAGCAATAGATTATTTTGCTCAGAAAATTAACCATGAATGTATGTTAGGAGAGCGAAAGCGTGAAATAGAAATAGGTAGTTGTGTTAAGTTCACAAAACCTTGTGGAAACATTGGATCCAAAGTTAAAATATACCATAAGCATCAGCTAAACTGGTTCCAAGTGTTGCCACTGGAAGTGGGGCTTAGTGTGGGACTGCTGTTTTTCATTAAAAACTTGTAATCTATTATTGTTGAGGTTCTCAGTTGAGACAACAGAATCTACTCTAAAGAGTAAAGGGGTTTGTTAAGGAATAGCTGTGGCTCCAAGAATAACAAGGAGGTCTGCGAGGGAAACTTGGGGCTGTGTTTCCACGACAGTTCCCAGAACACGACTGCACCAACAAAGTTCCTGCTTCTCCCTGTGAGCATGTGGCTACCCCAGGTCCCTGCCCAGCTGTCAGAGGCAGGCCCAGACTCCCCACCACAACCGCAACAGCAAAACACACATCCTCACTTGTCTCCTGTCCTGTTCATTCAGTTCCAAACCACAGGTGTGAAAAACTCCAGGGGATGGCATAACCCACCTCACATGTCCCTGAGGGTGTGGGACCATAAAAGTTGAAACACTCTGTTGGGAAGATGTGTTTACATGACATGGGGCCATTCGAATTTTATTTTTTGAAGCCAAGTAGACACATTACTGTGATAAAAATAAAAAGAATTAAAAAAAGGGGGGCTTTCTAATCTTTAAATGGAGCCAACTTCTAGCATTGTCAAGTACTTTTGTCATTTTCACATGGGATAGGTAGAAAATTATTGGAAGGTTTGTTTTGTATTTTACTTCTTCGTTTTAAGAAATACAGAGTAGCCATTTTTCTGGATACAGTTCAGTGAAGGTAGGCAATGGCATTTGGGGGGTGGGTGCCTTCCTCCCCAGGGTCTTGCTTTCAGCTCATGCTCCAGATGTCCTTCTTCCTCCATTAGACCCAGATCTGTATCTACATTTGGAAACCTGGAACTTGATTATCCTAAAAGCAGTAATCTGAAATTACACTGTGTGCTTAGATAGCTGAGTGTCTTGCCAGGCACAGGTGTCCATGAAAGAAAGAAGTTGCAATGCTAAGGTGCATATTTCTAGTAGTTGGAGCTAAACAAGAATACAAACAGCCTGACCCTAAAGCTCACACCAAACACAATGGTGTGAAGACCTCTGTGATGACTAAGTGGAATGGGGTGGGAAGAAAGGCCCACTCAGCACAGAAAGCTCTAGGAGACAGCACTGGCCCGGTGGTCTGTGTTACCTATGAAAAGGGACACACAGAAGGTAACTGGCCGCAGGTACTCTGAGGTCTCTTCACACACCTGGCTTCCTCTCCACTAGACTGCGGATGGTGGTGCATAGGGGCAGCAGAAACACTGTGAATGCCTTCTGGACCCAGGGAGGACTTTCCAAAGCAAGTGCACATTTAATTTTTTTTTTTTTAATTGAGATCTAATTTCTAATTGACACATGACATTATATTAGTTTTAGGTGCTCACATCATAGTGATTTGACATATGTATATTATGTGAAATGATCACCACTGCAAATTTAGTTAGCCTCTTTCATCTCATGGTTACTTTTTTATTCACAAATTAAAACATTGGTAAGTTTGTCACTGATGTACAGTGTGTCTTATCTGTTGAAATTGCACTTGTGGAAACAGATGGAACACTGGGGAAAACTGCTTCCATAGTGAAAACATTGTTGCAAATTATAAAAACCACTTTCTGAGGAAAGAAAAAGGCTGGGAGGAAAAACAGGGAGAATTCCTCTTTGCCTTACTTAATTGCCTTGAACCCAGTGCAGAGTGAGTAGCCAAATGTAGCCAGGGACCCATGTCCCAGATCTTGGGGGCTCTGCCAGGCAGGCCTGGACTCACTGCACACATGTGGCCAGAGAGAGCTCCTGGGGAGATGTCAGCTGCTGGTGCTTCCCACCATGGTCCCCCACCCAGGGAGTGAGGTTGGGGGCCTGTAGCCATGTCCCTCACAGCGCAGACTCAAAAAGGCAGACTGAACTGAGGAGAGGAAGAACTCACAGGACTGGGGACTAACCAAGGAGTGCCCAGGGTGACCTACACTTGAAATCATGAAAGAGATTTTATCTGAGCTAAAAAAAAAAAAAACAAAAGCATACTGACGTGAGGCTTGGACATAACTGGATACATGCCTCATTCCCTGGACATGTCCACTTTGTTGGGTTAATTACTCACAGCACTTGGGTTGTGGGTTTGTCAGTATATGTAGGTAGCTAGATATTAATCAAGGAAGGAAGCAAAGAGAATTGGACGTTGTTGAGCTTAATGGGCTGGAGAGCTGAATCATTCACTGAGCCTGCTTGCTTCCCTGGGAAGTTAGAACTTCACACACTCCCCAGGGAACCACTGGTAGTTCCCCACAGATCACTGGGGGTAGGGATAGAGCAGTAAATGGGGAGGTGAGCAAGTGTGCAGTAGGAGCCAAGATGACTACCATAGAGGCATGTCAGTCTAGCCTGGGAAAAGGATTGAATTGGATAAAGGGACACAGAACTCTGGAAAATCTAGGAAATAGATTGGTTAGAGGGTGGACCCATCAGAAGCCCTTGATAGCTTGGGCAGTTCAATGGTTAATTTAAAAGGCACCTAGTCTGTCCCATGCCCAAGATGATATAACCTGAGCCTAATGAAAACAAAGTCCCTCACCTCACTCTCTCTCCCTCACTCAATAATGTGCACTCACCTACGTGCTGGTGAGTTCTCTTTCCACACAAACTATGTGAGTCAAGCAGCTACCTGTGGTCTGCAGCAGACCATGCAGGGTCCAAAAGACCAAACTTTAATATGGTATGGAATCTCTGGACACTGGCCCTATTTCTGGGCCTGATGAAGACAAAATTGGACTTTTTCCATGGTGAGAGGGACAGAGGGGATAGGACATTGGAAACCCAGGGGCACTCCATTGATTTTCCACCTGGTTCCACAAATATACCTTACCACACCACACCCTCCTGTACGTGGGTCCCTGGAATGCTTTCCTTGAGACTCCGTAAAAGAACATGAGTTCCACCAGCAAGAGGTTCAGGCTTTGTCTTGGGAAGTTGAGCAGTCACAGTTTTGAGGATTAAAACAAATAAAGAAGATTGCATCCATGCATAACTCTAAGTGGCTGGAAGGGAAAAGACAAAACAGATTCCCCGTTTCAAGCTGACAAATGGACTGGGAAAACCATGGAAGAATTGTGTGTATCAAATTTCCTGTGCCTTTGTTCCTTTATTTCTGCCCACTACTACCTTGCCTAGGCCTCCAAAGCAAAACTAAAGTAAGCCAAACCTAAGTAAACCAAATGAACAAATACAAAAGTGGGGATGGTGGCTAGCTTAGAAATACAGAGTTGTAAAAAAAAATCAAACTAGATTTTCAAGTCTATATGGATGCTCCTGCTTATGCTACTTTCCAAGTGGTTAAATCAGTGATTCCCAGCCCTGGTTTTAGGACACCCCCAGGTGTCTTTAATTATCCAAGGGCTGTTGTGAAGTTCTAAAAATAAAATGATTTTAAGTTCTGCACTTCAAAATAAGCTCACACCTTGTACTCTCTAACAGCACATACTTTTAGAGGGGAATGAGATTGTGAAACCCAGCAGACTGAGCTCATCAGTCATATTCCAACAGACTTGACACAGTAATCAAAGTACCACCTTGTATTTGGGTAGCACTACAGCTTTCAGAGCACTTTCTGATTGTTGGGTTGGTGACTAAGTGTGTAAACTATTGCAAAAGATGACTGTTCTAGCCTAATGCTACACTAGAGGTAGAAATAGAGACATGACCTTCCTTTGGCAGGAAGCTATTCCTGTGCAGTAACTCATCTGTGAAACTGCAGTTTGTCAGCCACATGGAAAGAGGCTGGTGCATGACCTGGACTGCAGCAGCGCTGTTTGAGCAAGGCAGGTAGGGCAAGAAAGGACACTTGGGTCACTGTCTAAGAGAAGGAAGGGGAGACAGCTCCAGGCTGGCTTTCCCACCAGCCAGAGCTTGTCTGGAAGTTGAAGTCCTGGGGAGCAGCATGAACGGCTGGTCAAGTCCTGAAAAGGAGCCCATTCCCGTACTTTCCCTGACCAACAGCAAAGATTTGGAGGGCTATTATTCTTTGTTTCATAATAGGAGAGGGAAGTCATCAAGCCCCATGTAAATAATGTCTTCATCAAGGGCTGTGACTGACAGTGCTGTTTTCTCTGAGGTTGTTTCTCCCCTCTGTAGTTCCTGGGGATCCTGGTGAGGCCAGGGGATGAGGAGCCTTCTCTAGAGGTGAAACTTGAGTCAGCATGCAGGATCAGAAGACCACTCAGCAAGGTCAGCTCCTTGGGGGAGCTGCTTTGGGCCTCTCATTCAAGGTGCTCAGAGGACTCTACACCCCTTGGATTCTGCCATTTTTCTAGATCAGGGCACTGAGCCTTGGGCCATCAGGTGGGAAGGCATAGGACCCTGCTGCACCCCCACCCCATCCCCCCCGCATCCCCAGAGCTGCTCCCCTCACTGCTGACAATACAGGTTAACATCCTGCATTTGGGCATGATTCCTGGAAGAAATATGACATTTACTTGGGGATTGAGAGAGAAATTTACCCTTTCTAGGTTCTTCACTTCTTGGCAGTCCTAAAAAGTTGTTAATATAAAGTTCCTACTGGACTTTACAGTTTACAAAGTGCTTGTACAAATATCACTCAGACCTCTAAATGAGCACATGAGGCAATGACCTGCTAGTTAGGATACTTGCCCTGCGGTGGCAAACACTACAGTACCTTAGTTATTCCTCAAGCAGGGTGGGTGGGTATTCATTTCCTTGTTTTGCAAAAGAGGAAATAAGAGGTCACACTAGCAGCGACAGGCCAAGACTGAGATCTGGGTCTACTTATTCTGAGCTCACATGCCCACCAACCCGACTGGCCAACTGGCCACCTCTCAGTATAATTCCTAGAACTGAGCTGTATTCAGAGAAGCAAAGGTCTGCAGCCATAATGGGTTGATGTTTATTTTATAGCAATACCATGTAAATCAGAGAGTGGAGAGCAAACTTGGTTGTAAAGAAATAAATGACAAGACAAAACTGAGAGAAAACAATGTTTGTGATGGAAGCACAACTTGAAGATGTTCAGCAAGGCCTTCTGCTTAATCAAATCTTCTTTTCCTCTTCTAGGCCTACCTTGTTCACTGCCCCCAAGTGGCTGAAGTGAGTGTTCTGCTTGTGTTGTTAATGCTCTATTAGGACAGGACTGCTCAGGGGTCCCTTGGAGGAGAAGGACAACTGACGGAGGAAGTGGCCAGGGCAGAGAAACCTGCTGAGAAGGCAGATAGAAAAAGCTAGTGAAGGATACAGTTAATGAAGTGTGGGGTATTTGTTGCCAGAAATTCAGTCCAAAGAGTATATTGAGAATTTAAAATGAATTAAAGTTGGAAACATAAAAATGCAACAGTTCATGTGACCATATGTGGGATATTCACATGTACTATATGCAATTGTTGTGAACATAATTTTCCAATCCAAAGATGGAAATAACTTATCAAATTAATAAGTTTGACCATCTATTAATGGTACATAATCAACATGTAAATCTACATGTGCTCCTAGAATTTAACATAGTTTATTTGTATTTTGGGGAGTCAGAGCTAAAGCTGCATCAAAATTCACTTTATTAATTCAGGAATTACTATTGTGTTACTTTATATTTACTTTGAAAAATAAAATTAAAAAAATTTTAGGATAGTAAAACATTTAAGAAAAGTCTTTATTTCTTTTACTTCCTTTGTAAATTAGTCATTTCTAACTATATGGTTTTAACTTATTTCAACACTTTTACCATGTATAGTGAGATCTGAATAAAAGTTATCATTCCCTGGGATATAATTACATTATAGGAAATTACTGTCATTCAGAATTTACACTGATAGTTGCAAAAGGAAAATCTGGGATTTATATTCTACTTCATTTTCTTTTTTTTAAATATATTTTATTGATTATGCTATTACAGTTGTCCCATTTTCCCCCCTTCATTCCCCTCCACCCTGCACACTCCCTCCCACCTACATTCCCCCCTTTAGTTCATGTCCATGTGTCATAAGTTCTTTAGTTTCTACATTTCCCACACTATTCTTGCCCCCCCCCCATTTTCTACACACTGTCTATGCTACTTGTTCTCTGTACCTTGTCCCCCTCTCTCCTCCTCTCACTCCCCTGTTGCTAACCCTCCATGTGATCTCCATTTCTGTGTTTCTGCTCCTGTTGTAGTGGTTTGCTTAGTTGGCTTTTGTTTTAGGTCTGGTTGTTAATACCTGTGAGTTTGCTGTCTCTTTACTGTTCATATTTTTTATCTTCTTTTTCTTAGATAAGTCCTTTTAACATTTCATATAAGGGCTTGGTGATGATGAACTCTTTTAACTTGACCTTATCTGAGAAGCACTTTATCTTCCCTTCCATTCTAAATGACAGCTTTGCTGGATAGAGCAATCTTGGATGTAGGTCCTTGAGTCTCATGACTTGGAATACCTCTTTCCAGCTCCTTCTTCCCTGTAAGGTCTCTTTTGAGAAATCAGCTGACAGTCTGATGGGAACTCCTTTGTAGGTGACTGCCTTCTTATCCCTTGCTGCTTCTAGAATTCTCTCCTTCATTTTAATCTTGGCTAATGTAATTATGATGTGCCTTGGTGTGTTCCTCCTTGGGTCCAACTTTTTTGGGACTGTCTGAGCTTCCTGGACTTCCTGGAAGTCTATTTCCTTTGCCAGATTGGGGAAGTTCTCCTTCATTATTTGTTCAAATAAGTTTTTCACTTGTTGCTCTTCCTCCTCCCCTTCCAGTACCCCTACAATTTGGATGTTGGGACATTTAAAGATGTCCTAGAGGTTCCTAAGCCTCTCCTCATTTTTTTGAATTCTTGTTTTTTCATTCTTTTCTGTTTGTTTGTTTCTTTATTCCTTCTGGTCCACTCCACTGATTTGAGTCCCAGTTTTCCTCCCATCTCTATTGGTTCCCTGTGCATTTTTCTTCATTTCACTTATTGTAGCCTCCATTTTTTCATCTAATTTGTGAGCAAAATCAACCAATTCTGTGAGCATCCTGATTACCAGGGCTTTGAATTGTGCATCTGATAGGTTGGCTATCTCTTCGTCAGTTAGATAAATTGGCTCTGGGGCTTTGATTTGTTCTCTGGTTTGAGCCATTTTTGTTTCTGGGGTTTTTGTTGTTGTTTTTGTTGTTATTGTTTTTTGGTGTAGTCGCGGCTGTTATGTAGTGAGCGGTGGAGCCTTAGGTGTTCCCCAGGGCGGGACAGCCCAGTTGTTGGGTAGTGATGCTGTATGTGGGGGCAGAGTCTGAGAGGGAACAATGGCACTTTCTCTGCTCTCTCTCAGATTCCAGTCCCTTATGCTGTTGCCCCTTCACCTGGATTATCTGCGTGTGAATGTGGGACCACCTGGTCAGCCAGGCGCCTTGCGCAGCCTCACTTGCCACCCTGTGCCCGGGGTCTGCTAGCTTCCATCTGTGCCCCTGGGGTCTGCTAGCCACCACCTGTGCACCTGGGGTCTGCTAGCTGCTGCTGCCTGTGTGCCCGATCCACACCTCCACTTTTTCCTGCCGAGACTCCACCCCTCTTACTGGTCTGGATGAATGGTTGTTGGACTTCTGTACAGTTCAATTTTCTATGAGTTCCGGTTGTTTTCTTGTTTCTAAATCTTTGTTGTCCTTAATTTTGGTTGTGAGAGGAGGCACAGTGTGTCCACCTATGCCTCCAGCTTGGCTGGAAGTCCTTCATTTTCTGTAGTTGTCATAAAAATCAAATGTCTATTTTCACTTGGGAAATGGGATACATTTAAAAAATCAGACTAGGCATCTGGTCAACATGGGCCTGCAAGTAAATGTGGTGCTCATATCCTCCCCAAATCACATCAAAATTACAACTAAACTACAGAACCATCATCATTCCAAACTCCTGAAAAGAAGTCCTACAACTCAGAATATAAAGAAGAAGGCACATCGAGACTGGTAAGAGAGGCAGAGACATGGAACAGGCTAGTCCCAAACCCATATAAGGCAGTTAAAAATTGGGAGGGATATCTAGGCCCCAGAGATCTCCCTTGAGGAGCGAGGGGTTTCAGTCCCATAGCAAGCAACCTAGCCCAGGGTTCCAGTACCAGGGAGAGAAGTCCCCATAACTTCTGTCTGTAAAAACCAGCGGAGACTGTGTCTGAGTGAGACAGAATGCTTCTGAAGTCCCAGGCAGTTCCTCTTAAAGAGCCCACTCATGGACTCACTCCCTCTGAGCTCCAGCTCCAGGGCTGAAGCTCAAAAGAAGGCAGAGACATATGGAAGGAACTGAATTGTCTGGTGCCATACCAAGAGCTGGTGTGGGGGCAGCTTTCTCTCCGGCAGCAGCACTGGCAGAGGCCATTGTTCCTTTTCTGACCCCTTCCTATACAGAGATCCCAGGTGGATGCCATATCTGTGTTTTATTCAACCTCGCTAACAATTTGTCCCATCCTGGTGATTTCCTGAGATACTGCCCCACCCAATGTGTGAGTCTACCCAAGCTGTCCCCAATGCTTTTCCATACAAATTGCCTATCTTGTCTCATATCTCAGATTTTGCTAAATTCTCTCAAACAAGCAGCATCTGGCCTCAGCATGCCCCATACCTCTTGTTAAGTGGCCCCAGACCCAGCACTAGCAGCAGCCAGCACATGTTTGCAACGTGGCTTTACCTGGTCACCTCCAAGCCCAGCACAAGTAGCAGCCATCTGCAGATTGCTTTGTAGCTCATGCTGGGAAGCCTGGGGCCAAACACAGGCAGCAACTGATATTGGCTTGCACTTCCCTGGAGGCCCCAGAACTAGCACACCTGGTACACAGCTTCAGACCATGTTGAAGCACCACCCAAACACCTCCAAAGCACCATATTCAAGGGGTAGATTCAGTGGGCACCAGAGCCCTACTGAAGTAAGTCTTGTTCAGTGGGGTGGCCCCTGCACAGCTGATCCTCCATGGTGATCTCAGCTAGTTCTTGTAGCCAACTGAAATGTGGATAAAACACTCCCACTCTTGTGCCAATAGCAATCAAGTCTCAATTACAACAGGAGGCTATACACAGCCCACACAAGGGTACACCTGGAGTGCACAGCTTGGGTGAATGGGGAGTTGGTGCCACTGGATCCTACAGACTGCTACTGCATTAGGCCACTTTACCAAGCCTGGGTGATGTAGCAGCTCTACCTAATACATAGAAGCAAACACAGGGAGGCTCCCAAAATGAGAAGACAAAGAGACATGTCCCTTATGAAAGAACAGAACAAAACTCCAGGAAAGAACTAAACAAAATGAAAACAATCTGCTAGATGCAGAGTTCAAAACACTGGTTATAAGGATGCTCAGTGAACTTAGGGAAAAAGTAAATGAATTTGAAGAGAACTGCAACATAAAAAAAGGATATGGAAACAAACAAAAAAATCCAGAAATGGAGGACACACTAACTGAGATTAAGAATAATTTATAGGGAATCAACAGTAGAGTAGATGAAGCTAAGGATCAAATCAGTGATTTGGAATATAAGGAAGCAAGAAACAACCAATCAGAACATCAAAAAGAGAAAAGAACCCTCCCCAAATGAGGACAGTGTAAGAAACGTCTGGGACAACTTCAAGCATACCAACATTTGCATCAAGGGTATGCTGGAAGAACAAGAGAGAGAGCAAGAAATTGAAAACCTATTTGAAAAAACAATGAAAGAACATTTCCCTAACCTGGGGAAGGAAATAGACATACAAGTCCAGGAAGCACAGAGAATCCCAAACAAGAGGATCCCAAAGAGGCCCACACCAAGACACATCTTAATTAAAATGTCAAAAGTTAAAGATAAAGAGAGAATCTTAAAAGCAGCAGGAGAAAAGCAGTTAGTTACCTGCAAGGGAGTTACCATCAGACTGTCAGTTGATTTCTCAACGGACACTTTGCAGGCTAGAAGGGAATGGCAAGAAATATACCAAGTGATGAAAAGCAAGGAAATACAACCAAGATTATTTTATCCAGGAAAGCTATCATTCAGAATCAAAGGACAAATAAACTGCTTCCCAGACAAGAAAAAGCTAATGGAGATCATCATCATCAAATCAGTATTGCATGAAATGTTAGTGTCTTCCTTAAGAAGAAGAAATAAAAATTAAATATATGAACAATAAAATGGCAGTAAATACATATCTATCAACACCTGAATTTAAAAAATAAGTGAAGAAGCAAAAAACAGAAACAGACTCATAGATACAGTGACCATTTTCATGGTTGAAAGATGGAAGTTCAGTTGGGATCACAGGTGAAAAATGTGAAGTGGTTAAGTACACATTGGTTGTTACAGAATAATCATGGGGATGTAAAGTACAGCATGGGGACTATAGTCAATAATATTCTAATTGATATGCTTGGTGTCTGATGGTTACAAGATATACTGGGATGATTACTTAATAAGTTATAAAATGTTTAATCACTGAGGTGTGCATCTGAAACTAATATAATATGGTATGTCAACTGTAATTGAAAAAGAAATATGAAAAAATTATTAAAAAATGAAGATAGATGGGAGTGACATCAGAAGCATGGTGATATAAGAAGGCCTCCAGGTCTCTCTCCTTCAAGTTACAACATGTTGGAAAGCTATAATTCAACAAAGGATGCCGGGCTCAGCACACAAACATGTCTGAGAGACTCACACACTGATCCATCGGAAAGTGGGCATATTGCAGTGGGAGGGGAGGCAGGCCAGGGACAAGGACAGAGGTGGGAGTTGCAGGCAAGTGTTCAGTGGATGTGATAGCAGTCGGGGCAGACAAGTGGTACAAAGGGTGGTAGTAAGCAGCCAGAGACCATCACCAGGAAAACAAGTTGCATACACTGGAATTTATCATCTTTTACCCTCCCTCACTGTCCCAGATATGCCTGGCATTACAACCATCACTTGGAAGATTGTAAAGGGGCAAAAGCAACATTCCAGCCTAAAAAGTGTATACTCATTACAGCTGAACCCACTGAAAGAACAGAGCCACAAACTCATGAACCTGCCTCCTCTCCTTCTCCATCCCCTACCCATTGTGGTGGAGGCTAATAGCAGCCGCTGTGACACCCCAGAGAGTGCTGCATGGCTGGAGGCTTTTGGTGCAAGACAGAAGTGCCAAAAATAGACAGGCCAAGAACCTCATTGCCCACCATATCCCACCACAGGGGGAGAGTCAAATCCAATATTCAAAATATTGAAAGAGCCTTGGTTGGGTTGTTCAGAGCATCATCCCATACACTAAAGGTTGCAGGTTTAATTTCCAGTCAGGTAACTGTGTCATAAAGAGGGTGGCCACTTCCTCAGGGAATATAGGATGTTTTCCATGGCCAAGGTGACATCTTTGCAGAGACTCCTGAAATCCCAGTACTGCAGGTAAAAGAAAACAAAAGCTCATGTTATAGCAACACCTACTGGAAAACAAAGGAAGACCTCTATTTATCAGTGGGCTAAACAGTCAAGAGCAGCAAGTACTTAAAAAAAAAAAAAGGTTTTATTCTCTCAAATGCCCAGGCAGAGAAATAATCCATCAAGTACCATGAATAACCAAGGTAAAAAGGTAGTTCAGGAAGAAAATGAAAAATCTCCAGCAATAAACTTAAAGACATAGAAGACTATGATTTAAATGACAGAGAATTCAACATTGCAGTTCTAGAAAAAAATCAACAAGTTTCAAGAAAATTCAGGAAGGCAGTTCAGTGGAGTTCAGGAATAAAATCAATGAACAAAAGAAGTATTTTACCAAAGAGACTGAAACTATAACAAAGAACCAAAAAAAAATTCTGGAGTTGAAGAACTCAATCAATGAGATGAAGAATGAATTAGAGAGCTTAGAAAATAGAGCAGAACAGATGGAAAAAAAGAGTTAGTGATATTAAAGATAGAAATCTAGGAATGACTCAGGTGGAAGAAAGGAGCAAATTTAGAGAAAAAAAAAAAAAATAAAATAAAATAAAATAAAATAAAATAAAATAAAATAAAATAAAATAAAATAAAATGTTTACAGCACCTATCTGACTCCATTAGAAAGAAAAATGTAAGAATAATGGGGATTCCAGAAAGAAAAGAGAGGGAGAAAGGAACAAGATAATAGTCAATCAGATAATTGACAAGAACTTCCCAAACCTGTGGAAAGAGCTGGACCCTAGAATCCAAGAAGCTAACAAAACACGTAACTATCTCAATGCAAAAAGGCCTTTTGCAAGACACATCATATTAAAGCTGTCAAGAGTTCATTACAAAAAAAGAATTCTCAAAGAAGCCAGGTTGGGGGGAAAGGACTGAAACATATAAAGGAAAACATTTGATTATCGGCAAATTTTTCAACAGAAATCCTATAAGATCTAGGAGAGTGTAGGATCCAATATTCAAAATATTGAAAGAGTCCTAGTTGGTTGACTAAGTTGGTTAGAGTGTCATCTCATACACAAAAGGTTGCAGGTTCAATTCCAAGCCAGGGCACATACCTGGGTTGTGGGTTCAATCCTTTGGGTACATATGGGAGGCAATCAAATGATGTTTCTCTCTCACATGGATGTTTCTTTCTATTTCTCTCTCTGTCTCCCTTCATCTCACTCTAAAATCAATAATAGAAAATATCCTCAGGTGAGGATATATATATATATATTTATATATATTTATATTATATATAATATAACATATATTTATATATAAATATATATTGTCCAAATATATATCCTCAGGTGAGAGAAGAAAATATCCTCAGGTGAGGAGATATATATATATATATTTATATTTGTATTACATATATTTATACATAAAAATATATATTGCCCAAATATATATATTTTGTCCAAATAAGAGGTCACCATGCAAAAATAATATATTCAAGCAAGTTATTATAAAGAAGAAATAAAGGCTTTTCCAAAACAGAAGCTGGGGAAATTTACTATCACAAGATCTGTATTACAAGAAATGTTGAAAGGTGCTCTTCTACCTGAAACAAAAAGACCAAACAAACAAACAAACCCAGGACTTCCTGCCAAGATGGAGGCATAGGTAGACACACTGTGCCTCCTCGCACAACCAAAAGAAGGACAACAATTTAAAAATGAGAAAACATCCAGAACTGACAGAATATTGAACTGTATGGAAATCCGACAACCAAGGAGTTAAAGAAGAAACATCCATCCAGACTGGTAGTGTAGAAGAAAAGTCAACTAGGACAAGGTGACCCAGAAGAGGGACCGGGAACTGGGAAACAGTTTTGTTTAGGTTACTTAGAAACTGCCAAACCATCTGGTTTCGGTTAGGTAGTCATAATTTCTGCTTTGGCTTCTGTACACCCAGCTTCCGATAGGGACACCTCAAGGCTAGAGTTATTTTCGCATCAGCTTCTGTACCTTCTGCTTTTGCCATGTAGGATAGGGCATCTGGAGAGCAATAAAAGCCCTGCTCAGCCAAGGTTTGGGGCCCAGAATTTGGAGACTGCCTCCTCTGGGTCCACGCGTGTAATAAAGCCTCACTCCATTACCCCGAATCGCGCCAGAGTCATTATTTTCCGAATTATTTTCCATAACAGTAGGAGGGGCAGAAATGGGCAGCCGGGTGGAGGGGACTCACAGCAAAGCAGCCATGGAGGGCCGGGGTGGGCAAGATGGTAGCTGGTGGACACAGCAAAGTGGAGGATTGCAGAGTGGGGCAGGTAAGGCTGCAGCTGGCCAGCAAGGTGGCAGCTGGCAGACCGGCAAGGCAGCGGCTGGTGGAGCAGGTGGTCTCACATTAGTGCACAGATAAACATGGAGGAACAGCTGGGGAGAGAGGCAGACCTCGAAACCCAGGGTCAAAGCAGGGAAATAAAGCCTCAAACCACTGATTGAAAACACCTGTGGGGTTGAGGCAGCAGTGGGAGAAACTCCCAGCCTCACAGGAGAGTTCATTAGAGAGACCCACAGGGTCCTAGAACTTGCACAAGCCAACCCACCTGGGAATCAGCACCAGAAGGGCCCACTTTGCTTGTGGGTAGTGGGGGAAATGACTGAAAACTGGCAGAGAGCAGAACAAGAGCCATTGTTTCCTCTTGACCCATTCCCCACATACAGCATCACAAAGCATTGATGTGGCCTAAGGCTCTGCCCCTTATATATAGCAGGTGTGCCAAGACAAAAAGGAAATGGCCCAAATGAAAGAACAGATCAAAGCTCCAGAACAAATACAACTAAGCAACAAATAGGTAGCCAACCTATCAGATGCACAGTTCAAAACACTGGTAATCAAGATACTCACAGAATTAGTTGAATTTGGTTGCAAACTAGATGAAAACATGAAGGCAATGCTAAGCAAAATAAAGGAAAATGCACAGGGAACCAATAGTGATGGGAGGAAACTGGGACTCTAATCAATGGTGTGGACCAGAGGGAAGAAAAAAAGCATTCAATCAGAAAAGAATGAAGAAACAAGAATTCAATAAAATGAGGCAAGGCTTAGGAACCTCCAGGACATCTTTAAACATTCCAACATCTGAATTATAGGGGTAACAGAAGGGGAAGAGAAAGAACAAGAAATTGAAAACTGATTTGAACAAATAATGAAGGAGAACTTCCCCAATCTGGAAAAGGAAATAGTCTTCCAGGAAGTCCAGGAAGCTCAGAGAGGCCCAAGAGTCTCAAGAAGTTGGTCCCAAGGAGGAACACAACAAGGCACATCAGAATTACATTACCCAAGATTAAAATTAAGGAGAGAATCCTAGAAGCAGCAAGAGAAAGGAAGACAGTTACCTACAAAGGAGTTCCCATCAGACTGTCAGCTGATTTCTCAAAAGAGACCTTGCAGGCAAGAAGGGGCTGGAAGAAGTATTCCAAGTTATGAAAGGCAAGGACCTACATCCAAGATTGCTCTATCCAGCAAAGCTGTCATTTAGAATGGAAGGGAAGATAAAGTGCTTCCCAGATAAGGTCAAGTTAAAGGAATTCATGATCACCAAGCCTTTATTATATGAAACATTAAAGGAATTTACCTAAGGAAAAAAAGATAAAAAATATGAACAGGAAAATGACAGCAAACTCACAGTTATTAACAAACACACCTAAAACAAAAGCAAACTAGACAAACCGTTAGAACAGGAGCAGAAACACAGAACTGGAGATCACATGGAGGGTTACCAACAGGAGGGAGAGTGGGAGGGGGAGAGAAGGGGGAAAGTTACAGGGAATAAGTAGCATAAATGGTAGGTAGAAAATAGACAGGGGGAGGTTAAGAATAGCATAGGAAATGTAGAAGGCAAAGAACTTATATGTATGACCCGTGGACATGAACTAAAAGGGGGAATGTGGGTGGGAGGGGGTGTGCAGGGTGGGGGGGAATAAAGAGGGGGAAATGGAACAACTGTTAATGGCATAATCAGTAAAATATGTTAAAATAAAATAAAAAAACAGCAACAAAACTGTAAGATGACAAACAGAAGCAGGAAATTGCAATTTTTGTTCAAAATAGGGTATTAAACCAATAAATAATATAACTTAAAGGTTAAAGGAGGTATAAACCTTTTTTTAAAGACGATAGCTACTGAAATTTTGAAAATGAAACTGCAGCATAAAAAGGGATAATTTGTGACAAGGAAAACATAAAAGGGGAGAGGAAAAGGACTGAATTTGCACAGGTGTATAGAGATAAAGTACAATCAGAAGAAAAAGGATTTTTGTACATATGAAACTTTTTTTACATGGACCTAATTATAACAACAGAACACAAAATCTAGATCCAAAACACATAACATAAAAAAGAGGAAGTAGAGAAAACAATTATAGGATACCATCAAACTAAAATAGCAGACAGAAACAAAAAGGGAAAGAAAAATGAAGAAACAGAGCAACCAGAAAACAAAAGATCAAATGGCTACAGTATGTCCTCATATATCAATAATCACCCTAAATGAAAATGAACTGGATTAATAAATTAAAAGGCACAGAAGAGTGGGATAAATCATAAAACAAGACCCAAATATATTTTGCTTTTAGGAGACACATCTCAGTTACAAAGACAATCATGGACTCAAATTGAAGGGGTGGAAGTTGATACTCTATGCAAATAGAGTACCCAGAGAAAAGCTGGTGCAGTTGTACTTATATCAGATAAAACAGTTTACAAAATAAAAGAAGTAACAAGAGATAAAGTTGTACATTTTACAATGATAGAGGGAACAATACAACAAGAAGACAACACTTATTATATATACACACTCAAAAATATATATGCACTCAACCTGGAAGCACCAAAATATATAAAGCAATTATTAACAGACTTAAAGGGAGAAACTGACAAAAATACAATTATAGGACCTTAATACCCCACTGACAGCAATGGATAGATCATCCAAACAGAAAATCAATGAGGAAACACTGGTTTTAAATGACTTATTAGACAAAATAGACACAATTGATAGTTACAGAGTTTTTCACTCCAGTACACAAGAACATATATTCTTCTCTAGTGCACAAGGAATACTCTCAAAGACAGACCATCCCTGGCTGGTGTGGCTCAGTGCTTGAGTGCTGACCTGTGAGTCAAAGAGTTGCTGGATCAACTCCCAATAAGGGCACATGCCTGGGTTGCACACCAGGTCCCCAGTATAGGGGGTGCACAAGAAGCAACCACACATTGATGTTTCTCTCCCTCTCTTTCTCTCTCCCTTCCCCTCTCTAAAAAATAAATAAAATCTTAAAAAAAGGACAGATCATATTTTGGGGCATAAAATTAGTCTCAATAAATTTTAAATGATTGAAGTTTTCCCAATCATATTCTCCAACCACAATGGTTTAAAACTGGAAATCAACTATGAAAAGAAGGCTGGAGAAACCACAAACATGTGGGGATTAAACAACAGGCTACTGAGCAACTACTAAGTCAAAAAAGAAGTAAAAGAAGAGATCAAAAGATAGAGACAAATGAGAATGACATATCACAATTTGGGGGATGCAGCAAAAACAGTACTAAGAGGGAAATTTATAGTAGTACAAGCTTACCACAAGTAACAAGTCAAGTTTCTAAAATAATTTTTTAAAAATTATTTATTTATTTTTATGGAGGGGAAGGGAAGGAGAAAGAGAAGGAGAGAAACGTCAATGTGTGATTGCCTCTTATGGGCCCCCTACTGTGGACCTGGCCTGCAATCCAGGCATATGCCCTGACTGGGAATCATACTGGCGACCCTTTGCTTTGCAGTCCAATGCTTAAGCCACTGAGCCTCACCAGCCAGGGAGAAACAAGTCAAATCTTAAATAAGCAATCTACCATTTCACCTGAAAGAAGTAGAATAAGAAATGCAAATGAAGCCCAGTGTCAGTAAAAGGAAGGAAGTAATAAAAATGAGGGCAGAATTAAATGAAATAAAAAACAAAAGGACATTAAAAATTAATTCAACAAAGAGACAATTCTGTGAAAAGATTACTCAAATTGACAAACCTCTGGCTAGACTCACTAAGAAAAAAGAGAAAAGACTCAAATAAAATTAGAAATACAAAAGAAGTTAAAACGGACACCACAGAACTACAAAGGATTATATAAAAATACTATGAAAGGCTATATTCCACCAAATTTGATAACCTGGAAGAAATGGACAAGTTATTAACTAGAAGTATGTAACCTACCTAGCCTGAACCATGAAGAACTGGAAAATCTACTAGACTGATCAACAAGGAAATTGAAACTGTCATCAAAAACCTCTGCCAAAACAAAAGTCTAGAACCAGATGACTTCACTAGTGAACTCTACCAAACAGTCAAAGAAGATTTAATACCTGTTCTTCTCAAACTCTTTCCCCAAAAAATGAAGAAAAAAGAATACTTCCTAACTCATTTTATGAGACCAACATTACCCTGACACCAAAACTTGCCAAGGAAAATGCAAGAAAGGGAATTTATAGGCCAAGATCTCTGATGACATAAACACAAAATTCCTAAACAGAATACTAGTAAATCGAATACAATGCACTGAAAAGTAATAGAACACAATCAAGTGGGGTTCATTCCAGGCAAATCAATCAATGTGGGACATCATATTAAGAAAATAAAACATAAAACCATATGATCATATCCATAGATGCAGAAAAAGGATTTGACAAGATGCAACATCCATGTATGATTAAAACACTCAATATAAAGGGTATAGAGGGAAAGTGCTTCAACATAATAAAGGCCATATATGACAAACCCTTAACTAATATCAAACTCAGTGGTGAAAAACTGAAAGCTTTTCTTCTAAGATCAGAAAGACAAGGATGCCCTCTCTTACCACCGTTATTCAACATAGTACTAAAAATCCTGTCCAGAGAAACCAAAGAAGAGAAAAAATTAACAGGCATCTAAATTGGGAATTGAAGAAGTAAAATTGTCACTCTTTGCAAATGAAATCATTCTATATGTAGAAAACCCAAAAGACTCCACCAAAAAACTATTAGAAACAATTAACAAAAATAGTAAATTTGCAAGATACAAATCAATGTATGAAAGTTCATTGTATTCCTATATACTAACAAAATATCAGAAAAAGAAATGAAGAAAACAATTCCATTTGCAATTGCAACAATACCCAGGAATAAACTTACCAAAGGAAGTAAAGGACCTGTATTCTAACAACTCCTAGACATAATTATTGCAAGAGATTGAAGAAGATACAAAGAAATGGGAAGATATTCTGTGTTCGTGGATTGCAAAAACCAGCGTAGTTAAAATGGCTGTATTACCTAAAGATGCAATCCTCGTGAAAATACCAAGGTCCAAATTGTCGATTTACTTGAATGTATTTTCTGTAATTGAGATTTTAATAGCTCACCATTTCCCAGAGATAGTGCTCCCTCACTGTGGTCCAGAGCTGTGCAAGGAGGCTCCCTAGATTCCATTTAAAAAGAATAACCTAAGCTGTGCCCAATGACAAACAAGCCATGATTTGCAACAAGTTTAAAATATAACTGGGCAACGAAACTGAATCACAACAGGGAAAATGTGGTCACAAAGGAACAGGAGTCAGGATACAAGTTAGTGGGGCAACTCCAGGGATGCCCAGAATGGGTGCCCAGCAGGCAGGCACAAACCCTCCCTCAGGCTGGGTGGACGGCATCCCCATGACAGGGGCTGCTGTTGTACCAGGCTGTCAACCTGAGAAGGTTATCCCTTCAAGGGTATTGGATTTCCCTTGTTCTGTCTTTATATACAATAAGAAATTTACTTCATTTGCATTTTCAGGTGAGGAGAGACTGCGAAGATTGGTTCCAACAAGTACCATAGTTGTGCATGTCTCCCATGGAATGGATACATTTGCATTGGGCAATGCTGTGTTCAGTCTTGAGTGAATTTGGATTTAGGGCCAGCAGCATGTATGACCTAATGCAGGTTTGGAATAAGAGAAACCCAGCTTCCATTTGCAGCTTCCCTACTCATTAATGTGTGATCTTGACCTTGTTGCTTAACTTCTGAGCCTTGGCTCCCTCCTGTATAAAATGGAAATGATAAAGTTTGCAGGGCTTGGGTGAAAGTTGAGAAAGTATAGGGAAAGCACTTGAGATAATGCGAAGTGATAGATCTGATAAATAGTGCTCTCTCTATCTATATTTATATCTATATATATGTATGTATAAATATTATATATACGTAAAACAAATTACATTATTTATTTACATATGAGTAAATAATGATAAACAAATTTCACATGTGTCATATATATGACTACAGCTATGACGCGTATTATGAAGTCCCCTCACTGAGTCCCCCCCAGGAGCTGGATGTGCCAGCCACCTGGCTCTGAGCAAGCCCAGCTGTGTGCAGCATTCTCTGAGCACTGCAGGAATCAGAGCACCAGCTCCCTATAGAGTTGATTTGGGTTTGGAACCTCAGGTAAAGCTCTGAAGATACAGGACTGGGTCTAGGCCTGGTTCCACTAGGAACTGGGTTGGTGACTGAGCAAGTGACAGAAGCTGTCCAGGCCTCAGCGTCCTAATCTGTTAAATGGGAATGAGCCAGATTAAATTTCAGTGTTTGCTTACACTGTACCTCATTCCATGAAACACTTGAGATAATTAGTTGGGCCCGAAGATTTCTAAACTTCATATGCTCTGAAATTAAAAATGCATTCTTTGCTACCCATGACAGAAGTGTAAAAAGGCACACACTTTATACATCCTTAGAGTACAGGACCATAGATTTGGGAAGGGGTGGCTCATGACTCAGAGGGAAGAACAGGTATCTCCTCATTTGCTTTTTCTTCTTCCCTCCTGGAATTCCCATCTTTTTCTTTTGATAGCTCCTGGAGACAGGAGAATCCTAGGAGGGCTAGCCGCTCTCTTAATTCTCCTTGGGCATATCCTGGATACTGGTCCTCCTTCTTCTGTGCATATCAGAACCACTCAGCTTGCTTTTCACATTGGAGACACTGACCCTCCCCTTCTGGTGATTCTGTCAGCCTGGAGTGGGAGCCAGGGATGCAAGCAGGAGCCACTCTAGGCAGTTCGGAGGCGGATGGTCTGTGGACACCTTTCTTTACGTAGGTGTTCTCCCTGAGGCTCTTCATGCTTCTCCCTCCCTGACTCTGGTTCACAATGAGACTGAACAGGAGGCCCTTTCTGACTGCTCATGAATGAAATCCTACTCACTATAGAGGGCTGATGGTGTCTGAATCAACACCAACATGCATTTTGTGATTTGCCAACTGGGACACCTGCAAGAGAAAGAGAATGGCATTGCAAACCACAAAGAACAAAAGGAGGGAGTAATGCAGAAGAAAAGGAATCAAGTCAAAGATAGGAAAGTGATGGGTTATACTTCCATTGAGACCCTTTGTCTCCCAGAATCCTGTTTTCCTGGGTGCTGACTGACAACATCTACAAGTGTGCCCAGCCTTTGGGGGCAGTGCTGGAGCAAGTGCACTTGGTGTGGGGGCGGGGGACTCCTGAGGATGAGTGGCAGCTGGTTTTCAGGGCTAGGTTTGCACCTGGCCAGGAGCTCTTCTGAAGGGGGTCACATAAGCTCCTTTCAAGTTGTCTGGTCAGGTATTTGAAAATGCTTTTCCTTGAAGGAAAGGCTGGCTTTTAACAGGAAACATTTTTTTGCCTTTTAATGGAATGCTTTGTATCAAAAGATGTAAATGTTACTGGATCATAAGGGAAAAATTAAATTCAATTTTACTCATTCACACAATCCAGTGAAGAGATTGCAATAAAAAGGCCTCAGGTGGCTGTGATTCAGGCCTCTGTCCCCCAAAATGAATGAGCAACTAGGACATATCTGAATGGACAATACTCATAATGGCACATGACACTGATATTGAGATACTGTTGGGAGACAATAAGATACTCTGACATGGGTGGACAGGTCTGGAGAAAGTGGGAGAGGGATGGGCCTGAAAAATAAAGGCTGTTTCTTTTCTCTGAGCCAGTCAAGACTAAGATGATGAGCTTCAGAAACCACCTTCCTGGCTGAATCCCAGCTTCTGCACAAACTTGGACATTTACCTAAACTCTCTGTACTGAGCTTCCACTCTTATACCTCTAGCCAAGACCTGCCCCACACTTAATAACCAACTGCCTAGTTGAACACATACTCCTCAACCTTCCAGCTTTTGCTCCTTCCCTCAAAACTCACTACTCACGTGGCTTCTCCTCAGTAAACACAACTCCAACCCTTCAGTTGCTGCTTTGGACTGAGTTGTGTCCCACCCCCCTCCAAATTCCTATGTGGAAGCCTTAACCCCGCTTCTGACTGCATTGGAGATGGGACCTTAAGGAGATGATTAAGGTTAAAGGTGGTCATAAGGATGGAGCACCTGCTGTCCATACAAAAAATATTTTAAGAGATGCCAGGGCGCTCTCTTTACATTGTGGGGACACAGCCATCTGCAGGCCAGGAAGGGAGCTCTCACCAGAAACCAGTGCTGCTGGCACCCTGATCTGGGATTTCCAACCTCCAGGCTATGAGGAAAGTTTCCCGTTTGTTTAAGCTGCCAGCTTGAGGCATTTTGTTGTGGCAGTCCCGAGCAGATTAATGAAGTCACATCTACAAACAGCATGGTCCTTGATTTCCTTTCTTTCACACCTACCTTCAATTGGTCAGCAAATCTTATTCAGTCTATCTTCAGAATATATCCAGACTTTGCTACTACTTACCACCATTGTGATTCAGCCACTGATTATTGCAATATGCTCATAGCTGATCTCCCTGTCTGTTCTCAAAACAGCAACCAGAGCAATATTTTTAATGCTAGAGCAGACTGCTACTTCTGCGTTAGACAATCTTCGAACAGCTACTCAGAGAAAAGCATTATCTTTAAATGGCCTGTGGGCCTTGTACAATGTCCACACTCCTCTCCCCTGCCACAGCCACCCACCTCCTGTCGCCCCTCACTCCAGCTACTCCGGCTTTCCCTCCACCTGTCTCTCAGGTGCACGTGCACATGCCTGCATCTTTCCCACTTCCAGGTCTGAGCTCCAATGTATCCTCTGAGCCAGGCCTTTCCTGGCCCCTAATTATATTTGCAGGCCCTCCCCTCATATTCCTTATCCCTTCTAGGCTTCATTTTCTCCTCCACACTGTCACCATTTAACGTTGTGTTTTACTTGCTTATTTGCTCTGTTCACTGTCTGTACTCTGCCTGCAGACTGGGAGAGCCCTGTCGCCTGGACTGGGGATAGGCCTGCCACAGGGTGACGCCTGTGTGTATTCACTGAGGAATGAGTGAATGAATGTTTCTTTACATTTTTCTCAGAAAGCTCAATCTTTTGAAATAAAACAGTATTTAATATTAGTTTATTTAATAACTCTCTTTAAAAGTTATTTTTCTCTTTAAAGAGTAATCAGCCCCATAGCTGGCTGAGTGCAGGCAGCTTCAGCCACAGGGTTTCCTTGTGACAGCACACTCTCCACTGCAGGCAGGGTCCTTCCTGCAAGGGAAAGAAATGTCTTGAGTGCTGTGTTTATAAACCTTAAGGAAAAATAACATTATAGTAGTATCTTTTAAAAGTAAAGGTTGTAAGTATTTAAGGATGGTTTTACAAACAAATTAGTGGGAATACTCAGTTTATTTTGGAAAAACTCAACCTTTTTACCTTTCACGGACCTGGCACCAGAAAGGCTTCCTAGGAACATGGAAAGTTTCCACTCTTCTGGGGTTGTAACACCTCCTGGAGAAACAGTATGAAGGGTTCTAACAGTTTCAGTGGTTTCTTTGGGATTTACCTATAGGAAGAAGGGAAAATTTCCCAGAAAGGCAGGGATAACTACTTCCTCCCCGTGCCCTGCCTCGGGCCTGCTGAGAACGTTTGCCCAGGAGGCTTGTTGCTAGCAGTCTGGCTCAGGGCTGCTTCCTCTGTCCACCAACCCCAAAATGACCCCCAAGAGTAAACCTGACAGCTCACAGTGGCAGCCAAGAACTGGTACCGGAACACCATGTTCTGAGAGCTCCTGCAAGGACCACTGACATATTTGGCTTCAGAATGCTTTCTGTTGTACAAAACATTTAAAATTATATAAAATCACAAAAAGTATTCTTTCTGGCAAAGAGGCAGGAAGAGTCAGAGGCTGCCTGACCTTTGGTGAAGGGTGTCCTCAACCCATCCAGTCTGGGCCTACTGGATTTGCATCTTCAATGGGGGACTTGACCTTGGCAGTTTCTTTCTTTTTCTAAGGCCAGGAAATCCAGTGCACCAGGTATGCTGAGCCATGCGGTTTCCCATGTGCCTGACTGGAATTGTTTATGGAGAGGCAGGGAGTGTCTGTGGCTCTCCCAGCTCTACACTCTGAGTGCTGACTGACTCCATCTCACCCCTTCACCTCTGTCTCTCCCTTGTTTTTTCAGATTTTATTTATTTATTTTTAGAGAGAAGGGAATGGAAGGAGAAAGAGAGGGAGAGAAACATGGATGAGTGAGAGAGACATCAATCAGTTGCTTCTCTCACATTCCTAACTGGGGGCCTAGCCTGCAGGCTGGTGCTCCATCCACTGCGGGCACCGTAGGGCACCCCTTCACCTCTCTTAATGAATGTCTGAGCTAGCTCCTTACAACTTTCTGAAACAAGCTATTATGTAATTAGGTGACTTCAACCTTAAATGAAAAGGAACGAGGAAAAATATAGTGGATGTTTATATACATACAGCATCTGTCTTCATGAGACACCAAGCACTCCGTGTCCAGAGGAAGTCTTGACATGCCATGCCCAGAGACTCCAAAGGCCTAGGTTGCCTTCCATCTATTGCTTTGAGACTCCGTAGATATATGAATGATTTTTTTACCTCTTTAGTATATCACTTAAATTTGTCACAGTGGTACATTCACCTGGTTTAAATAGTTCCAACAGAGCAGAAGGGCTTCATGGAAAGCCATAGGTTCCTGTTCAACGTCTCTCCCCTGACCCTTGGCTTCTGTCAGCATACTTTTAAGTTTACATAGTCATGGGTAACACCCATGTTGACCTTTAAAAGTACAATGAAATATACTATGCTCTATCTGTAGATTTATTCCAAACATGTAAAACAAGTAAACAGTGTTGTATATGCAAATGTAAAGCCTTTTAAGATCCTTAAGGGTCTAACTCTCTGAAGGCTGTATCCATGTGGTACCATGAAACGAAGCCCTGGTGTGGCCCACCCCACTGTCTCCCAGCTAGCCCCTCTGGGGGGCAGGAGTCATGCAAGCACTGGCTGGTCCACCAGATAGAGTCTTCATTCTGCATGGATTCCACACAGACCTGCGTGGCTTGTGACCACATTTGCAAGGCACGCACAGAGGCTGCGCGGTACCTGAGAGGTGATTACCAACTATGTCTTGCTCATTGCCTTGCTAGAAAAATCAGGGAGAAGGAGTCCACAGCCCATCCTTGCTTGGATCACCCGAAATCTGCTATAGATTCTGAGTATGAGTTTTAGGCCAGGAGAGCTGGCAAAAACAGAAATGCAGGTTTCTGTTTAGTTGCCAGGGCCTGTTGGCATCAACCTGCATCAGCAGCAAAAATAAAATAAAATGAAAATGAAAAGATTTCCCGAAGTCCTTGAGAGTAAAGTAGTGTTTAAACAGATGCAGAAATCCTTCTCATCAAATAATGGTCACCCAGCACCCACTCTCAGGTCAGGTCATTGCACTGTGGATACCGACAAAGTGAGAAGGCTCGTGCTCCCAGTTCCAGAGACTGGACTCAGACAGACCCATGTCTGATTCTTGTCTTTGGCCCTCAGGAGCTGTTGGATGCTGTTACCTTAACCTCTGGGAGCTGGTTTCCTAAGGTGTAAAGGGCTCCTTCTATATATTTCTTGTGGCATAGTGAACGTAACATACGCAGCACAGAGGGATTACCTAAATAGCTGTTCCTTCTCCTTTCCTACCTTTTCTTTTCTTATCCCACATAGATTTTCATGGGTTTTACTTTAGCTGATCCTGTTTCAGGCAGGTTTGGGCAAACAGCTGCAGACTGACCTTGCCTTCAAGTGCATTTTTTCAACTAGAGTTTCTGGAAAGAATTCCAGCTGCCTCTCCAGCTTTTACTGACTGGAATTTTTAACTTTCAAAAGATTTTATCTTTTCCAGATGGGTTAAAGATAATATCATTCTTTTTAATTTATTAACATGCAATACTATAAGCATTTAGAGATGTGTAAATCTCAGTCAGTGTAAGCCAAGTGAGTTGGAAGGAGATAGAGATGGTAAAAACCCTGGTGTTTTATTATTATCTAATAAGACAGAGATCCAGAATGTGTGTATAAATTCCATGGGAGAAAAGGCATACTATCTGCATCAGCCTCATTTTCATTTCAGGATTGATTTCTAGTCCAAGTTTTTGAAAGGTGTCCATGAGTAAGAAAACCTTTATACCATGATCTTGTCTGTTAACATCTAGCTATGTCTATTTAAATCACACACAATTCCATTTAAATCTAGTGATAATAATTGAAATAAAGGAACATTACTGGTAAGTATGAATTAGACAAAAAGTACCATTCAGAATTAATGAGCAATGAAATTACTCTTTTGCTTTTTAACTCACTTGATATTTTTAAGTTTCATTTATATTTTTATAGACTCACTGAGATACTCATGGGAAACTTTTGAGGCATCTTCAAGCTTGCTTTTGTTATAACAATTAAATGAAGAATAAACAGCCAGTTACTCAGAGTTTGGACATCTAGGCCCTGGGTTCATTTCCTTTTATGACAATAGTGCAAATCTTTTTCTTCCCTCAACAAACTTTTTATTTTTAGAAAGTTTTAAATTTACAGAATTATTGCAAGTAGAGTACACAGAGTTTCATATACCTTATCCCTAGTTTCCTCTATGATTAATATCTTACATTTAGTATATTTTTCATAAGTGATGAGCCCACAGTGATACATTATCATTAAATGAAATCCTCACTTCAGTCAGCTGTCCTTATTTTTAAGCTAATGTCTTTTTTGCCTGTTCCAGATTGCATCAGTGTACCATGTTATATTAGTTGCCGTGTCTCCTCAGGCTCCTCTTGGCTATGGCAGTTTCCCAGACTTACCTGGTTTTACATGACCAGGCAGTTTCGAGGAGGACTGATCTGCAGTTTTGTAGAATGCCCCTCTGTTGGGATTCATGTGGTGGTGTTCTTACAATTAGACTGGGGTTAGGAGTTTAGGGGAGGGAGGTAAAGTGCCCTTCCCATCACATCACATCAAAAGTAGATACTATGGACTTGGTTGATCACTGCTGCTGTTAACCTTGATCCTCTGGTATGGCATAGTTAGGGTTTACCAAGCTTTTCCATGGCAATACTATTTTTTTCTCCCTTTTATCCTCTTTTTATTTTTATCAGAAGGAAAACATCTCTCTCTTCACTAAATTCATCCACAGCATGGCTTCTGCCCATAGGTATTTATTATGCTGAGGTTCTCTTACGGAGTTAGGAACATCATCTTTGGCAATCCTTGAGGTAATCTCTTTTAATACTGTCAGTGTGTCTTTTAGGCATCTTCTGCCTAAAATCTGGTTGGTAGTAACAGTTGAAAAAAAATTTCAGCATAAATATTTAGCAAGTATGAAAGATGTTCCTGTGGTTTTTTAAGATTGCAATTATCATTATAATTTTCTTCCTATGCTACAAATGAGTTTTCCCATTGTAAAAAGAAACAATTAATTTTCTTCAGTAATTAAAATAAGTTATTTAAATAGCCTTCTGTGTTCTCCTCTGTTACATAAATCTTCCAGATAATAGCTGCTGAACACTTACCATATTTCCTTCCTTATCTGTGTAACTAGACTACCTGGTGTGGCCCTGCATTTTCTGAGAGTAGAGTCAGATCAGATGGAAAAGACAACAGGAGGGTGACAGGGAGTTTCCCATGACTGCACCCTGTGTCCATCAAGTTCTGTTGCAGTTTAAGCAGAAAGGGTTTTGTCAGAGAGCAATGGGTGACTGGAAGAGGCATTGGGAGGCTGGAAGTAGCAGGCTCTATGCTGAGCTTCTAGCTCCGGAGGCCACATTCCAGCAGTGAGTGCCAGGGGAGCCGTTGGTCCCACACATTAGGAAGCCATCTGCAGAACTGAGAGTCCTCTTCTGAGTGGCTGGCACCAGAACCACCTGGCTGGGCAACAATGCACACAGCATTTGGAAGCCTTGTGCCCTGCCTCTCCCATCATGTAACTCTGTTCTAAATTCAAGTACTCTGTATGAGTGCCTCTACTAAGTTGAACCTAAATCTCATCTAAAATCTTAGCTGCTAGAGAGCTTGTGAAGTGTCCTCTTCTGTTCTATCTTCCAGTAATGGAGGCATATGAGAAGGAGGCTGGAATACATACACAGTGAGCAAATCCCAGTATCTGCTACATCCACAGTTCTGATAACATTGTTCCTCTGGTGGGTAGGGCAACAGGAGAATGTGACTTTCTAGGGGAAGGAGCTGGAACCTTCTAGAAGTCAAGCTCAGAAAACTTCTTCAGAAATGGAAGGTGGGAGCTAGTAGGCAGAGTGAGTTGCACAGTCAAGGCCATAGGTCAAGTCACAAAGGGTGAAGCACTAAGCCAAGGACCAAGTGTCTGGGCTCCATGCTGTGGGAATCTGAATCAAACAAAGGGAAGATGCTAGCTTTTCTTTTTCATGTTCCTTGTGATTAATTGGTAGTGGCTTAAGAATTTCAAGGTTCAATGGAGAAGAAAGTTGTAATGTATTAGTAATATCTGCTATAGACACAGGTCAGGGTGACATGAGTGTAAAGTATTCACCATTTTTTATGATGGCCCCAGGACATCAGCATCAAGAAACAAGCTTATGACCTTCCAGCAACTTGCTTATGTCTAAGAATAAAGAGAGGGGGGTGGGGTAGAATGCACTGAGGGCTGGGGGTAGTCAGAGATGACTCATCAGAGCAAGATAGCAGGAGGGTAACATGAGGTTGTGCCTGAGGAAAGCAGTAGTGCTTGGAGGATGTCTGGACATTTTAACTTCTCAAGGAACACCATAGATGTCATACAAAATAATATGAAACCATTTATCTTCAAGTCAGCAACTCAAGGCATTTTCTGTTTGGCAAGGGGATAATTCAACTATTTATTTATTTATTTAAGCACACACATAAAAGAGGAGTGATGGTAACTGAGTTAAATAATGGAAATATCCATTCTGAGTTAATTCATACTCTCAAATAATGTCAGCAAACAATGAGACCATGTCGGCCTTGTTCTCATATCCCTGATGGCAGCAAGATGGCTCCCGCAGCTCTAGTTTCACGTCCTGAATAATTTTATGCAATGCTCAGTGAGTTCAGAATTCTGCACACACCAATACTGCTTTTAAATTCAATTAAGCAAAAGAACAATATGATATAAATTTTTTTAGACATCTAAAAAAATGACTAAAACTAAAGTATCCCGGAAGTTGTTCTACAGAAATTAAATCTAAACAATTAATAAGGATAATGATAGCTGAGTATTTCCAAATTATGTTAGGATGCTTGAAAATTTGTCCTCTAAGGTGGCTGCAACAACCCACTATTAACCTTATTTTTACTTTGCATTTTCTCTTTTTTCTCTCAGTTCTCTTCACTTTTTCTGCCTTTCATTCCCATATCACTTGATCACAATTTACAAGAGAAATACACACTATAATTTTCAAAATACTATTCTCATTTCAAAATACACAATGCCATTTTCAAATACATGCTTGGGACAAAGATATCAAACTATAGAAAGAAATAAAGAAATACAGGAAAAAAGTATATAAAAAAACAAGAAACCTCTTCCCCATACTCCTTTCCAGAGGTACATACTTTAACAGAAGTACAGTTTTAAAAAAAATTTTGTCTATAATGAATGCAGTTTTATTTTCCTTCTTTTGATACAGAATTTACACTTTTCTCTCAAAGAAAAATCATCTCAATCTCTTTGTTACATTAACTAAGAACAACTCAGGAAGTAAACGAATACTTTTTTAAAAATCAGATTTATTTTTGTCTATCTTTTATCTATCTTTCTATCATCTATCTATACAGAGATATGTATAACCTTTAAAATTATTTAATTTAAACTTTTTTATGAAAAAGAAGCAATTATTAAATTATAACACTATCACAACTAATATTACCAGTTATCCTCAATAATCCCCAACACAGATGGTCACCATCATTCACATCCCTAAATGAGCATATGCCAGCTCAGGCTATGGAAGAAGACTTTACATTTCTTGATGACACTGCTATTGCCATCTGGTGTAATACATACTCCTTAAAAAAGTGTTGTTACTTAAACAAATAATGGTTTAAATTAAATTAAAAATTGTCTCTTGAATTCCATTTTAAAGAAGATTCCAATGAGTGAATGACAGTGTAGAGTTCAGCTCCATGCATTGCCCAGGACATGCCCCAGGCAACAGCAAGGCCATAAAAAATCAATGCCCTATGTTGTACCACTCATAACCTGGAGTCCTGTCTGTTTTCTGTACTTTCTGAGTGCCTTTCCAAAGCCCTAAAAATGAAAAGCAGTATACAGTTCAATCCTTGAAAGTTTTCCTAGATCACTATAAATAGAGTCCCATCACAGCCCTCATTGTCCTTGAGGTTCCGGATGGAGAATGACCTTGTCCATTTACAGGGATCTCCATGAGGTTGCTGCAGCCCACAGTGCCTGAGCTCCCTGCACTTGTTCACATTAACACAGGCCCCCAGCCTGGCACTAGTGGCAGTGCCTCAGCAGTACATCTTCTCCCAGGTGCCTTCAAGCCCATCACAGGGAGCTACAAACTGCAGATCACTTTATAGTCCCTGCCAGGTGGCACTGGGCCAGACACAGGCAGTGGCTGGCCTGGGCTTGCACCAGAGTCCCTCCCAAGAAGCCCCAGATCCAACACACCTCATGACCAGCTTCAGACTACACCAGAGCACCACCCAATTAGCTCCAGAAAAGACACACAACAAAACTGGACTCAGCAGGCACAAGTCCCACTACAGCAAATCCTGCTTCATGGGGTCAACTCCCACACAGCAGCTTGTCTGCTGTCATCACAGCCATTTCTCACAGCCAGTCAGTCTGAATGTCTGTTTTACCCACTGACATGCCAACAGCAATCAAGACTCAACTACAACAGGAGGGCACACACAACTCACAAAAGGGACATCTTGGCTCAGGTGACCAAGTAGACTGTGCCACTGGGCCCCACTGGGCACCTACTACATAAGGCCACATTGCCAAGACTTGTAGACATAGACTACCTAATATAACACAAGAAGGCAGCCAAAATGAGGAGACAAAGAAACATGTCCCAAATGGAAAAAATAAAAAAAGCAGGACAAAAATCCAGAAACACAATGAAATAAAATGGAAGCAAGCAGTATACCAGATAGAGTTCAAAATACTGGTTATAAGGATGTTCAAGAAACTCAGTGAGAACTTCAACAAAGAGGTAATAAGAATAAAAGAGGACACAGAAACTATAAAAAAGAACAAGTCAGAAATAAAGAATACAATAACTGAACAATGATACAATAACATGACCAACTGAACAATAAATGAACAATATTCTAGAAGTAATCTATAGCAGATTAGATGAAGTAGGGGATTGAAACAGCATTTTGGAAGATAAAGTAGCAAAAAACACCCAATCAGAATGGCAAAATAAAAAAAAAATCTAAAAAACTGAGGATAGTTTAAGGGACATCCAGGACAACATTAAATGTAACAATACTCACATCATAGGAGTACCAGAAGAGAAGAGGGAGTGCAAGGGATTAAAAACCTATTTGAAGAAATAATGACTGAAAACTTTCCTACCCTGGCAAAGGAAATAGATTACAAGTCCAAGAAGTGCAGAGAGTCCCAAACAAGATGAACCCAAAGTGGTCCACACCAAGACAGAGTACAATTAAAATGCCATAGGTTAAAGACAAAGAAAGACTCTTAAAAGCAGCAAGAGAAAAGCAGTTAGTGGCCCACAATCATGCTCTCAAAAAACTGTCAGCTGATATCTCAACAGAAACGCTTGGGCCAGAAGGGATTGGCATAAAGTATACAAAATAATGAAAAGTAAGGACCTACAACCAAGACTACTCTACCCAGCAAGGCTTTCATTTAAAATGAAAGGAGAAGGGCTTCCTGGTCAAGATGGCCATGTAGGCAGATATTGCTTGCCTCTTTGCACAGCAATATCAAAATTACAACTAAACTATGGAACAACCATCACTTAGAACCATCACAAATCAAGCTGAATGGAAGCCTCACAAATACGGAATTAAAGGAACCACAGTTATCCAGACTGTTAGTAGGGGTGCAGATGCAGAATAGGTTGGTCCCACATCCACATGTGGTGCATAAATATTCAGGAAGGATATGTCATGAGTGAGGAGTCCCAGCCTCAGACCAGGCCCCCCAGCCCAGGGTTCCAGTGACAGGAAGATAAGTGCACACAACTTCTGGCTACAAAAAAACAGCAGAGATTGAGTCAGTGGAAAAAATTCTGGAGCCCCAAGCAGTTCCTCTTAAGAAACCCACACATGGACACCCCTACTCAGACTCAGTCCCTCTGAGCTCTAGTGCCAGGGTGACAGCTTGAAGGGTACCAGTGGTGTGCAGGGGGAGGCTAAGGTATCTGGCATCTGAGTGGGCAGAGGCCATTGTCTCTTTTCTGAGCCCTCCCCCTGCAGAGCCATGGAACCAACAGGCTGGTGCCATACTTGAGACTCCATCAACCTGGCTAAAACTGTTTGATCTGCCTTGGAGATCCCCAGAGACTCCAACCCATCCAACTCATAGGCACACCAAAGCTGCTTTACCCTATGAATGGCTGGTCTTGGATCATGCTTCACAACTTCCTAAATCTTATCAAACAAACAACAGCTAGCCTAAGTGAGCTCCAGGCTGGGCACTAGCAGCAGCCAGATTGGTTTCACAGCCTGACTTTGCCTGGGGATCAACAACTCCAGCACAAGTAGCAGTGTTCTCAGATTGCTTTATAGTCAGGAAGGGTGGCTCCAGGCAAAACCCAGGTGGGGGGCTGACCTGGGCCTGCATCACCCAGGACACCCCAGGGCCAGTGCACCCAGTGTGTAGCTATAGACCATGTAGGACCACCATCAGCCCTCCCCTGCACAGCTGATTCTCTATGGAGGGCAGAGGTTGGTGGTTAAGTGGTCACAGCCAATCCTTACAGCTGACTGGCGTGGGTAAATCCCTCCCATTGATCTGCCAATAGCAACCAAAGCTCAACTATAAGAGGAGGTGTACTCAGCCCATATGAAGGGCATGCCTAGAGTACCCAGCTTGGGTGATAAAGGGAGGCTGTGCCGTTGGACCCTATAGGACACCTACAGGACACCTACTACATTAGGCCACACTACCAAGACACAGAGTCAAAGCAATTCTACCTAATGCATAGAAACAAACACAAGGAGACTGCCAAAATGAGGAGACAAAGAAACATGGCCCAAATGAGAGAACAGATCAAAACTCCAGAAAAAGAGCTGAACAAAATGGAGATAATGAATCTATCAGATGCAGAATTTAAAACACTGGTTATAAACATGCTCAAGGACCTTGGTGAGGACCTCAGCAGCATAAAAACATATCCAGTCAAAAACAAAGGCTCACTAACTGAAATAAAGAACAATTTATAGGAAAACAACAATAGAGTGGATAAAGCTGAAATTCAAGTCAATGATTTAGAACGTAGGGAAGCAAAAAAACAATCAATCAGAACAGCAAGAAGAAAAAAGAATAAAAACAAACAAACAAACAAACCCCCACAATGATAGTAGAATAAGCAGCCTCTGGGACAACTTCAAGAGGTCCAACATTCACATCATAGGGGTGCCAGAAGAAGAAGAGAAAGTGCAAAAAAAAAAAAATAAAATCTATTTGAAAAAATAATGAAGGAAAACTTCCCTAATTTTGGCAAAGGAAATAGACATGCAAGTCCAGGAAGCGTAGAGAGTCTCAATCAAATTGGACCCAAAGAGGACCATGCCAAGACATCTCATAATTGAAATGCTAAGGGTTAAAGATAGAGAGAGAATTTTAAAAGCAGCAAGAGGAAAGCAGAGTGTTACCTACAAAGGAGTTCCCATAAGATTATCAGCTGATTTCTCAAAAGAAATGTTGCAGGCAAAAGAGACTGGCAAGAAGTATTCAAAGTGATGGAAAGCAAGGACCTACAACTAATCAATAAAATATACGTAAGGACTTCTGGCCAAGATGTAGGCTTAGGTAGACACACTGTGCCTCCTTGAACAACCAAAAGAAGGACAACAACAAATTTAAAAACAAAAAACAATTAGAAATGACAGAAAATCAAATTGTATGGAAGTCCGACAACCAAGAAGTTAAAGAAGAAACATTCATCCAGACCAGTAGGAGGGGCAGAGATGGGCAGAGAGGACTCTAGGCAAGGTGGTGACTGGAGAACCAGGTGAGGGGGTGGCTGGCAGAGTAAGTGGTCCCACATTTGCATGTGGATAAACCTGGAGGAACAACTAGTAGCAAGATAGACCACTCAACCCAGGATTTCAGTGTGGGGAAATAAAGCCTCAAAACTTCTGACTGAGAAAATCTGTGGGGGTTATAGTGGCGGGACAAACTCCCAGCTTCACAGGAGAGTTTATTGGAGAGGCTCTCAGGGTCCTAGAACATACACAAACCACCCACCAGAAAAGCCCAATTTGCTTGTGGGAGCAGGGAAAGTGACTGAAAACCAGCAGAGAGCTGAGCAAGCAGCACTGTTTCCTCTTGGACACTTCCCCCACTGACAGTCGCAACACAGTGACTTGAGTTTCTCTGCCCTGGTGAATACATACGGCTTCACTCCTTACTATATAACAGGCATGCTGAGACAAAATAAATAAATAAATAAATAATAAAAGGCCCAAATAAAAGAACAGATCAAAACTCCAGAAAAAAAAATACAACTAAGTGATGAAGAGATAGCCAACCTATCACATGCACAATTCAAAACACTGGTAATCAGGGTGCTCGCAGAAATGGTTGAATATGGATGCAGAATAGAGGAAAAAGTGAAGGCTATGGAAAGTGAAATAAAGGAAAATGTACAGGGAACCAACAGTGATGGGAAGAAAACTGGGACTCAAATGAATGGTTTAGAACAGAAGGAAGAAATAAACATGCAATCAGACAGAATGAAGAAACAAGAGTTCAATAAAATGAGAAGATGCTTAGGAACCTCTGGGACAACTTTAAATGTTCCAACATCTGGATTATAGGGGTGCCAGCAGAAGAGGAAGAGCAAGAAATTGAAAACTTATTTGAACAAATAAGGAAGGAGAACTTCCCCACTCTGGAAAAGGAAATAGACTTCCAGGAAGTCCAGGAAGCTCAGAGAGTCCCAAAGAAGTTAGATTCAAGGAAGCACACACCAAGGCACATCATAATTACATTAACCAAGACTAAAGATAAGGAGAGAATCTTAAAAGCAGCAAGGGATAAGGGCACAGTCACCTACAAAGGAGTTCCCATCAGACTGTCAGCTGATTTCTCAAAAGAAACCTTGCAGGCAAGAAGGGGCTGGAAAGAAGTATTCAAAATCATGATAGACAAGGACTTACATCCAAGATTAGTCTATCCAGCAAAGCTATCATTTAGAATGGAAGGGTAGATAAAGTGTTTCTCAGATAAGGTAGAGCTAAAGGATTTCATCATCACCAAGTTCTTAGTATATGAAATGTTAAAGGGATTCATCTAAGAAAAAGAAGAAGATCAAAAAAACTATGAACAGTAAAACGACAACAAACTCACAACTATTAAAAACTGAACCTAAAAAAAGTGAACTAAACAAACAATAGAACAGGAACAGAATCACAGAAATAGAGATCACATGGAGGATTATCAGTGGGGAGGGTAGGGAATGGGGGAAAAGGTACAGAGAATAAGCAGCATAAAATGGCAGGTACAAAACAGACAGGAGAAGGTTAAGAATAGTATAGGAAATGGAAAAGCCAAAGAACTTACATGTACAACCCATGGACATGAACTAAAGGGGGGGAATTTGGGTGGGAGGGGGTGTGCAGGGTGGAGGGGAATAAAGGGGGGAATGGGACAACTGTAATAGCATAATAAATAAAATATATTTAAAAATATATATACTTAAAAATAAATAAAACAAAATGAAAGGAGAGACAAAATACTTACCAGACACCTCCCTCCAAAAAAGAAAGCTAAGGAAGTTCATCACCACCAAAACAGTATTACAAGAAATGTTAAAGAGACTTCTTTAAGAAGAAGAAGAAAAGATTAAAAAATATGAATAATAGAATTGCAATAACCACATATCTATCTATCTATCTATCTATCTATCTATCTATCTATCTATCTATCAATAATTACTTTTAAGGCAAATGGATTAAATGCTTGAATCAAAATGCAGGGCAGCTGAGTGGAAACCCTTACATATGTTGTCTATAAGATACCCACACCCACTAAAGACAAAAAGACACCAGACTGAAAATAAAGGGATGAAAAAAGATATTTCATGAAAATGGAAGTGAAGAAAAAATAGCTGAGGTAAGTAGTAATGCTTTTATCAGACAAAATAGACTTTAAAACATAGGGTGTAAGGAGAGACAAATAAGGACCCAGTAATTCCACTTCTGGGAATTTACCCAGAGAATCCCAAAATACTGAATTGAAAAGATATATGCATTCCTGTGTTCATTACAGTATTGTTTACAACTTAGCCAAGATATGGAAGCAACCTAAGTGTTTATCGATAAACAATGGATAAAGAAGGGGTACATATATACAATAGAATGTTATTCAGCCAGAAAAAAGAGTGAAATCTTGCCATTTGTAACAATATGGATGGATCCAGAGGGCATTATGCTAAGTGAAATAAGTCACTTATATGTGGAATCTAAAAAACAAAATAAATGAACAAATAAAACAGAAATAAACTTATAGATAGAGAGAACAGACTGATGGTTGCCAGGTATGTTAGGGGGTTGGGTGAAAAAGGTGATGGTAATAAAAAGTACAAATTGGCAGTTACAGAATAGTCATGGGGATGTAAAGGACAGCATAAGGAATATAGTTAATAATATTGTAATAACTGTGTATAGTATCAGGGATACTAGACTTACCAGGGCATCACTATGGAAATTATACAAATGTGCAACCAGTATACTGCACACCTGAAACTGATATAATACTGAATGTCAACTGTAGTTGAAAATTTTTTTAATTAAAAAAATTGATCTGCTTAACTTAATACTTTATTAAGACATTTGACCCTATTTATATATTTTGTTAAGGAAGTAGGCTCTACCCACCAAAATGTTTAATCTGTGGCTAATCCACATAGTTTAAGTGAGCTGTCAGCTTTGGATTCTGTAGCTGCTTTGCTTCCCTGCATACCCCAAGAAGTCATGAGCGACTTGGCTCCTCTCCTTGACAGCTGTTATGGTCAGCGGGTCAGGTCTAACAAGGAACAATGGCCATCAGAGCCTCCATCATGGAATCGCGCTTGTTTACTCTGGGTCCACTTTTAATTTGGACCTTAAAGAAAAGGCAGAACAAGAAATAGATATACAGTGCAAGCAGAAAGTTTGGTTGTTTTGCTTAAAGAAAAAAATTGGAAAGATGGAAATAAATTCAGATTTTCTTAAGATTTCAAGAACATACTTTAAAATCTCTCTCTGTTTCCTTCTTAGAACAGATATTTCAACAGAGAACAAGACTAGGGACAGAGTTGGCTGTAAATGTCACTAGACATTAGACTTCACCTTGCTGCTGCAGGCTGCTCAGAACCTGGGTGACCACTGCACAGGCAGTGTCTGGGCATATATGGGAGCAGGGCTGAATCTGTTTTCTGCTGCCTTCTCTATATTTGACTGAAAAGTGGCTGCTGTTAATTGAGGCCAAACCAGCTTTGTGCCATGCTCTCACTCACAATTTACATCTTAGAAACCTGCAGGCTAGCAGGACTAATCTTTCATTCAGCCTATTGATCAAGAATTTTGAAAAACAGACTACTCCGTCTTTGCCTGCAATACATGCATTTAAAAGGTAGAAGCTGTAAACCTACTGAACTTGGAAACTGCTCAGGGAATGTATATGGGAGAAATTACAGTCCTTGAAGGCAAGACCATCTAGCTGTCCACTTCCCACACAGTACGGCCAGTCAAGTATTTAGAAGGGACCACTTCATTTCCATCTGGTCTATTCCGAGGAGCTGCTGAAATAGGAAATGCTTTTTGGCTGGTTAGACTGTTTCAAATGAATTCCAGCAGCAGATTGAAAAGCCAGTGCTCTCTTATACATCTCCAGCTCTCTTTGACCCTTCGCCCAGCCTTCCAGCCTCTCTCAGAGCAGAGCTCCTGTGTTATTCAACACCGGTTGAGGAGACAGCTGCTAGGCTTTGGGTGGAGCCCTCTCAACGGTGGGGAATTCCACCACCATTGAGTTTTCCCTGGGAGAATATGCCTTAAAAGCACTGAGGTGTGGCCACAGGAGGGTAATATTAAACATGCAATTTTTGTTAGTCTATATTTAGAAATCACATTCACCAGCTGTCACCTGGAGAAGCAGGGAAGCATGCAGGGAGCACCTACTTGCTGGTGCTTAGACACATAAGTCCTCATGTGAAATGCTGAACAGGGAGACAAACAGTATGTTGGGGAGAGACTCCCAGAAAGATCTCATGGTGTTGGTGGGTCTCCCTAAGAATAACTGTCTTGCTTAATTTTGCCTAAGGCTTCTAAATTATAAAACATAAATTGTCAAATTCCTAGAAGAGTTGCTGTTACTGTGATATAATTCATTCTTTAAAGATTCTACTAGTTATACTTCAGTTCAAGTAAGATTCAACTGTGCATGTGTTTGCTGTTAAAAGTGTCACCATCTTAATATTCCTGAGGTTGAAGAAAATAAATTCTGGGTCCTCAAGGTAGATAAACAGGGATGGTTTATGTACAATTTCTTTGGTTCAAGTTCAAGGGCTTTATGATTGCCCTTGATGACTCCCAAATAAAACCCATGGGATGTTTTCAGCTACTATAATAAGATGTTGATTTTCCATTTAATCTGCTATAAAGAAACTGAGAAATTCAACATCTTTATTTTCTTCAGAATTTTTATAGATAAAATTTAATTATATGGTGCCCACATATTTTTAAAAACTGGTCACTGTAATTATGTCTATTTGTTGGATTCCAAGGGTAGAAATAAATAGGGTCAATATTATTTGGCATTTGCACACTAGCAGAGTGTGTGCTCAATAACAAAGAAAATGACGTGTTTGCTTTTTTGACCAATGGAATTTTCTTGGATGGCAATAATGAAATGGATCTTCTGATCTGAAAACACACACAGGAAACTAAATAGGGAAGACTCTTGGCTTTGATACATAGTGCCCAAAGGACAATGGCTGATTTTTTAAATTCCAATATTCTTTCTTCATAAACCATTTAAAAAAGAGTTTTGTAATCAAAGTGTTCCCTGCAGTGAGGCTCTTCCTGCGGGGGATGACATCTTTGAACCTTCCCATCTCAGTGGCTTTGCCCCCCATGACTCGATCTGGGCCTGCAAAAGCCACACAGTCTTCTCTGAGTTGGTCCCAGCAGGCTGGCTCTCACTCTCATTGGCATGCATACTATGTTCAGATACAAAACAATGCAGGCATTCATGCACCAGCAGTGTGTATGTCCGATGAGGAGTGGGGACACTAGAGTTCATGAACTTGAGGTTACTTTTTCATGGGACAATGATCACTGAGTGCCTATTTACTGTCTATTTACTGTCTATTTGTTGAGTAGCAGGCACTTTCTGGGGACTGGGGGTTGTCTGTGAACCAAAGAGAGAGAATGTCCCTGCTCTTGTGAAGCTTACATTTTAGTGAGGAGAAAACAAATAATAAAGTAAACAGAAAGGGATAAATACCATGGAGGGGGAAAAGGGTTTAATGAAAAGGGTGGTGATATAGGCTTGCATTTAGTGGTGTAGCAAACAGAGTTGTTTAAACAGGCATGACCACTTGTCCAGCCTGCTTTATGATGAATAGGTAAGTCTACAAGCCCTGGGGTCACAGCACTGTCCTTGACCGGCCTCTGGCCACCACAGGAATGTCGGGGATGCCATCAACAGATTAGTGCCATTTGAACTCTAGGGACATTAATTTAAAAGGTGTAGGGGAAGGTAACAGAGTAAGGTAAGTTAGGACACAATAGTCAGGAAGTCCTGTGTCTGTCAACACTAGAAAACCCAGCGACATTTGTGGCCATAATTATGCATATTTTCTATAAGATAGTAGTCTCAGAATCCCAGAGAGAGACAGAGAGAGAGAGAGAGACCTCCATTGAAAGGCAAATGGGTCAGTCTTAGACCTAATCGTGTTTCCTACCACAGCACGGGTGTGATCAGGGAGGGCTGGTAAATGTATAATAATCAGCTTTTAAAAAAATTGTATATGTAAAGACTTTATTACAAACTTTACTTATATAAAGGATATGTAGCACATATTGTCAAATAATAATAATAATACATCAAATTTTAACAATATTTACAATTTTAATTGTAAATTGCATACAACTGATTAATTCTCATGGAATGGCTTCATTGATTTTTTTTAAGATGTTATTTATTTTTTTAGAGAGAGGGGAAGGGAGGAAGAGAGGGAGAGAAACATTGATCAGTTGCCTCTCACGTGCACCTGGACTGAGACTGAATCTGGCATCCAGGTATGTGCCTGACCGGGAATCCAACCCATGAGCTTTTGGTTCACAGGCCAGTGCTCAAGCCACTGAGCCACACCAGCCAAGGCTGAATTTATTATTTTTGTTAAACTCTTGTATCTGTAGGTAACCCAAGGTTACAACAAATGAAAAAATATAGTTCCATTATGAATGTCGGTTGCATTTCCTTTCATTTAACAGACAATGGAAGTGAAACAATGAAGATGTATGTTGGAACCCCACTCACCTGTTCTTCAGTGACATAAGTGACTTATTTGCTCAATTGAATAATAGTTTCTGAAAACTGAAAAAATATTTCCTCAATTTTCTGTGCTTTTGACAATGTGACAGTTTTCCCTCATCATTTTCTTAAGTCTAACAATCAATACAACAGTACATCAAATCAAGCCCTAAATTATAGTATTTGCCAGTTTCTGACTTGAAAATACTCTTACCATGGCTGATATCAAGCTACCAAGTGACCTCACTGAACATGAATTTGAGAAAAGATGTAGAGTAGTATACCAATATTCAGGGTGGAGCAAAAGTAGGTTTGGTGTTGTTCATTTGGAAAATAATACAATAATTAATAAATGATAACACAAAAATAAACCCTGTGTTTTGGGTACTCACAACTGTAAACCTACTTTTGCCCCGCCCTGTATATCATTTCCACCACATAAACACAATAAGTATAAATAGCTTTGAGAGAATTGCTTTTTAGAGAGAGAGGAAGGGAGAGAAACATCAATGCGAGAGAGAAGTATCAATTGGTTGCCTCCCAGCTGTGCTCTGCCCAGAGATAGTACATGCCGGGACCAGGGATTGAACCCACAGCGTAGGTATGTGCTCCGACCGGGAATCGAACATACAACTTTTTGGTTACAGGGCAACATCCCAACTCAGTCACACCAGCCAGACTGTTCTACTCATTCTTGATGATCATGAAAAATGGCACAAACACAATTCCGTCTAATTTGTCCTTCAGAAAAAGAGCCTGAGTCAGCTTCTTCTCACCATTTCCACCAGTATGAACCCAGTCCAAGTGTAGTCACCTTTCATTGGCATTATTTCAGTCACTTCATATTATGCGTGGTATTGCACTCTCCCAAAGTGTTGAAGTCCTAGCCCTGTGTGACCTTTATTTGTATTTGGAGATAGGGCCTTTAAAGAGAAAGCTAAATGAGGTAATAATCCAATATGACTAATGTCCTTATAAGAAGAGGATAGATACCAGGGATGTACAAATGCAGAAGAAAGGCCATATGAAGACACATAGAGAAGTCGATTCTCCACAAGCCAATGAGAGAGGCCTCAGGAAGAGCCAAACTGTCAACACCTTGATCTTGTAAGTCTAACTTACAGAACTATGAGAAAATACATTTCTGTTATTTAAGCCACCCAGTCTATAATATTTTGTGATAGCAGCTCTAGCAGACTAATACACCCCTTGACTGGTCTCTCTGCTTCTGCCTTTGCCCCAGTGGTCTATTTGCAACACAGCAACAAAGTGAGCCTGTTGAAACGTGATCATGGCCAGTCTCTCCTCTGCTGGAAAACCTCTTGGTTTCTCATATAGCTCAAGCCGTAGTTCACATTCTCACACCAGTCACAGGCTGTGTTAGTTAGCCCTTGCTCTTTGACCTCATCCACTAAGCCTCCACTCTTTTACCTGACTCCCATCACTGTGACCTCTTTGCTCTTTCCCTCATATGACAAGTATGCTCTTGTGTGAGGACTCTAGTGGTTGCCCTTTTGTCCAGAACTTTCTCCATCCAAATATCAGCATGACTCACACATTTCTCCCTCAGGGTGTCCCTCGCTGTCACCCTTTCAGGTGGGCATTCTGCCAAAGCAACATAAAACAGCTAACTCTACCCTCAGCCATTCACGCTCTATCCTCTTATCCAAATTTATCTCTCTTCATGATTCTTACTGCTTTCTGACAATATACACAGTTGCTTCTCTATCATTTATTGTCTGAATTTGTTTACTGAATGAACAACAGAATGAAGAAACTTTCTTTATGTTCTTTCTACCTGTAAATAGTTTCCTGTGGCCTGTTTTTATTCCAAAGGACTTCTAATGCAAGCCTAAGGGGACTGTTTATGCAAAGCATTAGGAATGAAGTCAGAAGAACAGGCTCCATGAATTTTAATGGGGTTTTACAAGACCTTGAGGGCTCTCAGGACCTGGGATGCAGCAAATGATAACAGATCATGTTACTATCTTCCCAGTGTTTAAGTCAGACAAGCACAAGTCAATTGAAAACCATTCCAGACAGTCTTCTCTGAGGTTCCCCACTTCAACAGTGCTTGGCCAGAACCCTGCACTCCACGCCCCCCCTCCCCATCCCACTGCCCAGATCCATCCTTCTGCCACCTCCTAACAGCACCCTTGGGCCACCCCCAAGGTCCCCACCACCACTCCAGTGCCACAAAGCTGCCTGTCCTCAGCCGCCATCATAACCACTTCCATCTTGCAAGTGCACCACAACCTACCCTGTGGTAGGCTCTCCTACCACTCGGGGGCTGCCATCAATCACCAGGTTAACTTAGAGCTCTAGGCTTCCTACGTCTACCTGTCCATGTCTTACTACTTTGACCACAATGATGTGGCTTTGAAGAACTTTGCCGAATATTTTCTTCACCAGTTTCATGAGGAGAGGGAACATGCTGAGAAACTGATGAAGCTGCAGAACGAATGAGGTGGCCAAATCTTCCTCCAGGATATCAAGAAACCAGAATGCAATGACTGGGAGAATGGGCTGAATGCAATGTAGTGTGCATTACACTTGGAAAAAAGTGTGAATCAGTTACTACTGGACTTGCACAAACTGGCCACTGAAAAAAATGATTCTCATCTGTGTGACTTCATTGAGACTCACTACCTGGATGAGCAGGTGAAATCCATTATAGAATTGGGGGGCCATGTAACCAACTTGTGCAGGTTGGGGGCCCCTGGATCTGACATGGTGAACTATCTCTTGACAAGCACACTCTGGGAGACAGTACAGAGAGCTAATAAACCTCAGGCTGTCTTCCCACAGCCACGTGAATGACATCCCTGGTCACCAAAGTACTACATGCATGTTGGAGTTACCTTTACCTTTTCAGTAACTTGTACCAATCATGCACTTATGTCCTTCATTTGTACAATTTCTTCAAATAAAGTAATTTGGTACCCCCCCAAAAAAGAAAAGAAAACTGTGCCCCCATTTTTGAGTAGGAAATAAATATATGTGAATTACATATCCTTAACAAAAAGTTGATTGTGAATTGGGATACCAGCTGCCACTGGCCATAATTAAAATGGAGTGTTATGGTGCTGTAATTCTGTTAAATGCAAATCCATCTTGCAGCAGGTGGGAACAAATGAAGAATGAATATACAACTACTTACTCAAACTGTTCCATCCAATACAAAGAGGCGGCGGCCACTTACTGCGAGCCTGGGAGATGAGGGTGGAACAGCACCTCATTTGACATGTGTCACAGAGAGGCAGCTGTACAGAGTGAAACCAAGCTCCTATCCCATCCTATTTTCAGTGATGGAAAATGAAGGAGTATGCAAGCAAGACACAGCTGTATTTCTGAGCAGTGGGTATTTAGCGGCATCTTAAGGGGATTGTTTGCCTCTTAAACTCATTAGTGTCTTCATATGACTGACTGCAATGATTAGTAGGGAGATCTGACTCCTCAGGAAAATGGAATGAAAAGAAGGTATAAGGGGGGCTCCTTCCTGGAGTGGCTGGGGAGTCCTAGCAGGACGTGTACACCCTGGAAAGCAACTGATTATACAAAGGAGAGCAGCTGAAAGGAAGCCTCTGGGGGCCACCGTCCCAGAGAACCACCAAACTGGCAAGCCTTTAACAACAAGGGCTCCCCAAGCTGAGCTGACAGCTGCAGCTGAGCCCCAGCCCCAGCGGATCCCCACAGGGCCATTTTCCTGCCTGGAAGCTGGAAAAGTCTGAATGGCAGCCCTGGTTCAGCTATTCTGTTAATTCTGAACACTTGGCATCACATCTGGTGTCAGTGATTTTGTTACTGTTTTATGTATTTCATTTCATGTTGAAAATTACGCAATGAAGCTAGTCACCCACAGAGGCAGGGAGTGTGGAGAAAGAAATCACTTCTGAGCACTAGGGTCATGAGGTTAACATGGTTTTGTGGCGCTCATAAAAACTCTGCTAATTGAAGCATGGCTCAAGCCCAGGAATGCAGGAATCTCCCTTCCTCTAGTTACCACTGTATTCAGCTCCACCTGGTGGTGACCCCCTCATCCTGACTGCCTTCCCATGGATGCTACCAAGTGCCAGGAAGTGGTTGTCTATCAGAACATTAAATCTTTTTTATGTCACTTTCCCATAATTTAGTTATGGCTCTGTAAAAAGAGAAAGTCTCTAATACTTAAGTTGCATCTGAGTAACTGACATGTGATCATTTCACAAGAGCAGATGGATGAAAGACAGTCAGTAAGCATGAGGTACCACTGTTTTATTACTAGACTCCACATCAGAAAGGGGGTCTGTGTGATCTTTAAGCAATGGGTGTTAGAGCAAAGAATGTGGAATGTGGGCCTGGGTTTGCATTCAGGTTCTTCCTCTTAAAAGCTCTATGACTATGGATGAGTCCATGTCCTCATCCTGTGAGTGGGATAACACCAGACCTCAGATGGCTGCTGTGGGGCCCAATGAGATGAGCCATGTGAACATCTGAGAGCTGTCCACACAGTACAAACACAGGTGGCTTCTCATCCTAGAGACTGTCAAGGCTCTCCATAACATGGGTGCCTGTGATGTCTCCCCTTTTCTTCCTCAAACCCTGCTCCTCCCCATAACTCTTCTCTCTTACCTCATCTTCCTTTTCCCACCTCCACACCCTTCCTCACATGATCTTCCTCACCTATCCTCTGATCACTTTCTAGATCCTCCTCTTCCTGCAACCCATTCCTCCTGGAGAGTGCTCACCAATGTCTTTGAATTACACTCAGGAGGGACAGCATAACCTCTCTACCTACCCCTGTGCCATAGTCCAAGTCTCCCTGAGTAGATTCTTAAGCCCCCAATGGCAGAATCAATGCTCAATGTACCTGTCTGGCTGCAGTAGCCAGTGGGGAGGCTCGACAAACACCCAAGCATCTATTTTTCTGATGATGGCATGGAAATGGTTTTATTGAAATTATATAAATGTTCTACAGACTTTCCGATTACTCTCACCCAAGTTGGAATTAAAATGACTACCTGGATAAGGTGGTGGGAGTATCACTCCCTGGAGAAAAGAGGAGGCCCCAGGCTGGCTGTGTGCATTGGTGTGGAGGCTCCTTTGCTGCTCTGTCAGTCCCAGCCACTGATTGCAGAGCACCCACCAGATGGGGAGTAGGGTAGCAGAAGCCAGAGAGCTTTTTTTCCTAGAAACAAAGGGCTTATTGTGACTTTTCTAATTCTAAAATATCTATTAAGCTTTCACAATGAGCCAAGTACTATTTATAGAGTATCTAATAAGATGGTTCTTGCTCTCAGAGGCAGTTTTAAAAACACAGTAATCATAGCTTTTTAGATAGTAAAGAAATTTGTTTCCCCAAGTTGCAAATAGTTGAGCCCTGCCCATGCTGTATTTTCAGAGGGTTGGGGGGTCGGGGTAGAACCCAAGGGTTGCCTTTGGTAAAGTGGGGGAAGGAAGCCATGCGGTCTCCCCCACTGCAGGCCTAGCATCCAGATGTCCTTCCTGTTAGCACCTGCTGCTGGCCAGGTAGCCCCACCCTCATCCTGCACAAGCCTTTCTTCCCTTGAGAGCATACTGTATCCTTCTTTCTCTAGACAGCTTTGTGGTCATATTCTGAAAGATAAAGCTTTTTACTGCTAGGATGAACAAAACAAAATGTAGGACAAAATGGTCACATATCAGTAATGTTATACAGTGCACCCAGTGCATGTCAGATTGAAAGAGACAGATAAGCTTATTTTGACTGATGGCATAAGGGATCCTAGCTGCTGAGCTAGACAGGCCTGAGTTCAAACCCTGCTGCTGCCTCCCTGGCTGTCCAGCATAACTGTCCTAGGCCATTAGAAAATGGAGATAGTAATACCTACTATCTGATGTGATGATTAAAATTCCAGCTGAGAAGAAGGCTCTCAATAACTGGTAGGCATTGACCACTCATAAGTCTTGATAATATATTGGTGATGGAGCCAGCCTTAGGTAGTGAGTCTTCTTTTGTTTGAAAGTCATGTTGAATGCTGAATGCACACATACACATCAAAACTATTCTTTTTTAAAATTACATTTTATTGATCATGCTAACACTTGTCCCAATTTTTCCCTCTTCACCCTCCTCTACCCAGCCCCCCAACTCCCTCAAGCAATCCTACCCCATTGTCCATGTCCATGGGTCATGCATATATATTCTTTGGCTACTCTATTTCCTGTGTTGTACTTTCCATCCCCATGACTATTCTGTAACTACCAATTTGTACTTCTTAATCCCTTCCTTTTTCATTCCACCCCCATCCCTACAACCTCCTTCCCATCTGGCAGCCATCAAAATGTTTCTTTATTCTGTTTCTGTTCTGCTTGTTCATTTATTTTATTTTTTAGATTCAATTGTTGATAGATATGTATTTGTTGCCATTTTATTGTTCATGTTTTTAATTTTCTTCTTCTTAAAGAAAACCCTTTAACACTTCATATAATGCTGATTTGGTGATAATGTACTCCTTTAGTTTTTTCTTGTCTGGGAAGCTGTTTATCTGGCATAAAGGGATGATAGCTTTGCTGGTTAGAGTAAACTTGGTTATAGGTCCTTGCTTTTCATAACTTGGAATATTTCTTGCCACTCCTTCTAGCCTGCAAAGTTTATTTTGAGAAATTAGATGGCAGGCTTACAGGGGCTCCCTTGTAGGTAACTAACTTTTCTTTTGCTGCTTTTAAGATTCTCTTGTTGTCTTTAACCTTTGGCATTTTAACTATGATGTGCATTGGTGTGGGCCTCTTTGGGTTTCTCTTGCTTAGGACTCTCTGTACTTCCTGGACTTGTATGTCTATTTCCTTCACTAAGTTAGGAAAGTTTTCTTTCATTATTTTTTCAAATAGTTTTCCAATTTTTTGCTCTTTCTCTTCTCCTTCTGGCACCCCATGATGCAAATGTTGGTATGCTTGAAGTTGTCTCAGAGGCTGCTTACACTATCCTCGTGGGGCAGATTTATTTTTCTTTTTTTTCTGAGACTTTATTTATTTTTAGACAGAGGGGAAAGGAGGAGAAAGAGAGGGAGAGACATATCAAATGTGTGGTTACCTCTCACACACCCCACACCAGGGAACCTAGCCTGCAACCCAGGCATGTGCCCTACCTGGGAATCAAACCAGCGACCTTTTGGTTCGAAGGCCGGTGCTCAATCCGCTGAACCACACAACCTAGGGCTGAATTCTTTTTTCTTCTTGCTGTTCTTTTTGGTTGGTTTTGCTTGGTTTTTGTTTTTTGGGGTTTTTTTTTTTTTTTTTTTTGGCTTACTTATATTCCAAATCACTGATTTGATTCTCAGCTTTATCTCCTCTATTGTTGATTCCCTGTAAACCAGGGTGTCAAACTCATTTTCACCAGGGACCACATCAACCTCAAAGGGACTTTAAAGGGACAAATGTAATTTTAGGACTGTATAAATGTAACTACTCCTTAACTAGGAGCAAGGATCTTGGAACTCTGCCAGGTAGAAACAAGGTACTGGGCTGGATAAAACAAGGTGGAGGGCTGGATTCGGCTTGCAGGCCTTGTGTTTTCTACCTGTGCTGTAAACTGTGTTACAGAGCAAAACAGAAGGTTCTCGAGACTGGCAAAACACTTCCAAAGTCTCACTTTCTCGAACCTGAGGGGTCAGTCTTCCACGGGCAATTAAGAACCCGGATGAGCCCCCAAAAACTGTTACCGAGCAACAGAAAAGGTCCGTTATTGTCCGCCGCCTTATGGAAAGATGTCTCTCAAAGCCAGAGATTTGTGAAAAGGAAAGTAAATGTTTATTTAATACTATACAGAGTTAAAGTAGTGACTTAACTTCATTGAAATATCAAAGTCCTTTAGGATACCCACAGACGCCCACAGTGCTTCCTATCTCCCTCTGCCCTAAGTCAGGGTACCGTAATTGGAAGGAAGAGAAGCACACGTCCAGGATCCAGGCTCTTGACACCGTCAGCTGTGTCGTCGTCCAGGCAGGATCTCTAATTAATCCAAAGCCATGTGGCACCTTCTCATGGCCTACTGGCAAGAGTTCTTTCACCCTTCTTTCAGGCAGTCTCTCTTGCTCCCAGGCCACACAGCCAAAGGGAGCACCCCAAAGCCACGTGGTCCTCTTCTACCAAAGCTGTGGGGAAGGGGTCCCCACTGTGGCAAAGCCTCGTGGCTCTCCCTCTTCACCAAAGCTGCAGGGGT